>CM076579.1:790490109-790605109 GCA_034641835.2 Pinus albicaulis
GAGAGAACCCCGTCTGAATTCCCGACGAGATTTGTGAGGCGCGCTCCACTAGAACCCTGTTGGAGGAGACCGCAACGTCGAAGCTTGGTTGTACTCTTCCTTCCTTTCATTAATATACTCGACTATGGTATTGGTTCCATCTTTGTGTTGTGTTTATTGATGCATTGATTTAGTCTTCTTTGACTGAATGATAGTTACAGATGAAAAATAGTATGTTGTAGATCGTCTTTGTTTCTTGTGCATGTGCAGGTATCCGAGCGTGGGAACGAGCAGATCATGATCTGTCAAACCAGGAGCGAGAGGTAGCCACTCTTCCGATGATAACAACAGCGCAGGATATACGGTAAGTTATCTATCGAATCTCTGTCCATTCGTTAACTAGGAATTGATGTCATAGTGTGTCCTGTTTGTGGCTAGACCCACCCTAGGGCTAGTGGGATCGCTTATGTCTATAGAAGGGATTTACCTCACCAACAACAGTTGAGAAATTAAGTTTTAATTTTAAGCTTTTTACTGATACTCTGTGTTAAGACTTTTTTCCATCATAATACAAAGTTCACGTTTCGAATGATTGCTTAAGTGCACCTTTATCCAGCTAGCGTTTAGCCAAATCAGTTGCTGAGGGCCCCAACACTGGAGGAGGTTTTTCATTTGTTGTTTTTATTTTAATTTCCATTACTCTATTTTTAGCAATTCCGTTTTCTTATTAGATTAATGTTTCATTTCAGTTTTGATCAAATATCATAATGTGAAAAACATAACTTTGTAAGCCTTTCTCTTCTAAAATATATCGTGAAGATAGATAACTCTGTTTTCAAATCGAATTAAGATTGAAGCACTAATAATATACAATTATCTAGTTTTCTTACTGTTCTGTCATTCATTTTCTTAGAATAGAATTATCAATTAATTGTGTAAATGGATGTTCTCAAAAGTCATTTCATGATGATGATTCTGAACTAAACGATGTTGAATTTTACAACAAGAAATAGTGAAAGTGGCATCTGGAAACATCATCCTTGATCCTAGTGAAAAATAAGCACCTAAACTAGGTGGGGCCCACACAAGATATTTTTAGGTGTATGTCTATTTTTAGAATGGTAAGCTTATTCTAAAATTATTAGGAGGCCGATTCTAGATGGTTGAGAAAATTATATCTTTAGATGAGTTTCTATTTTTAGAAGATGGGCGAAGTCTATTTATAGATCACTAATCTAAAATAGAATGCATGTCAATTATTATTAGCCCTTAATAATAATAAGACAATAAATAGTAACTTACTCTCTTGGAGCACTTTATTTCAGTTAACTGGTGTGGAAAAATAGTTGACTGAAGGAATTTCTAATTCCGAGGGTGGTCGGTGACTCATGCATGGAGGACTTAGTTATAACTGATAGTGGCAAGTTGTAATAGAGTTAGAAGAGTAGTTATGGAGTTGTTATTTAGTTTAACTCAGTTTAGTGAGTTTAACTTAGTTGTACTAGTTGTAACTGAACATAAACTAGTGATAGATGACTGAATTAATTATTTAATTAATTCACAAATAGTGTCTTACTTGCAACTAAAGAAATACAACAGTTAACTACTTGCATGTCAGATCTAGTGGAGACCCAGTGGAGAGATAGGTGAAAGGGTGATATGGAATATTTGTTGTGACTATAATGGAGCATTCAATGCATCCACACACACATTGGAGATGCCTATGAGTATTGCGCAGTCAAGGCAAGGTAAGGTTGAATTCATTCAAGGTTCTTCAGTAGGGATTGCGCAGTGGAGGCAAGTTGTCAGAAGGCAAGAAATTGGTGCATGGAGGTGCAAATTTCTGCAAGACAATGTGAGACGATTATATATTGTACTGAGAGCTCTATGAGCTGAGCTTTTTATGAGATATATGAGCTTGTTTCATGATCCATTGATATAATTAATATATGATAGTTGGGGTTTTAGCTTTAAGATTTCCTGGTAAAACATCTTGTTATTTGTGACTAGTTTTGCTTCATATGTGTTTTGCAATTGGCAATTTAATTTCCGCAAAGAATTAAGTGGAATGATTATGTATTTAACAGTGGATTTAATTGTTAGATCAGGGGAGTACGATAATATACATGTTATTGTATTAAATTTCTACATGGTATCCGAGCTGTGTTATACATTTTCTAAATGGTATCAGAGAAGTGTTAATCACTGAAGATTTCAATATTGAAGCGGTGTTGAGTTTTGTGCTGGTGGAAAATTCGAATTTACTGCAGGAATTTCTTGGTGCGACAGTTGAGTAAACATTGAAATGGCTTTCAATGGGTTGCGGTTGGAGTATGAACTCGAGGGCAGATTGAACTACATAGCCTGGAAGGATAGGATCGAGGTGGTGCTTGAAGATAATGGCTTGAAGGAATTCATCAAGAGAGATGTTCCTAAGCCCACTTCGGTGGATGCTGCAGTACTTGACGCATGGAAAAAGAAAGTAGCAAGGGCGAGGAGGATTCTGTTTGAAGGTGTGATAGACCACATTGTCTAAAGCCTTCATGGGAAAGCCAATCCATATTCTATGTGGAAGGCTTTGAAAAATCTTTTCCAAAGTAGCAGTGACCATCGGAAATTGGCATTGAAGGATAAACTCAGAAAAAATCAACATGGAGAAGAACGACACTATTCTGGTATACTTGACAAAGTTTGTCCAATGTAGGGATGAGCTTGGGAGTGTAGGAGTCAGTGTTGCTGATGATGATTTGGTGAGCTTGGCTCTCCTTGGGCTTCCGAAGAGTTGTCACAGTTATGAAGACTCTGTCAACGGACGGGAAAAACTGTCAGATTGGGAGCGACTTTGGTCAGATCTAATGCAGGAGGAGATAAGGTGGACCACCAGGGATGAATATTCATAAAAGCATGATGATGAAGAGGATTTTTCTTTGGATTCCAAGGCAAAGAAGAAGAAGGGGAAGAAATTCCATTCAAAATCTAAGGCCGGTGAAGATGGCAAGGAGCACAACATGTCCAAAGTGAAGTGTTTTCACTGTCGCGAGTTTGGACATATTGCCACAAATTGTCCACATAAGAAGAAGAACAAGATGGCTTCTGGAGCTGTAGCTGGTGAGGCTATTTCCTTGCAATTTGAGCTTGAATTCTCTTTGATCGCATGCATGGTGTCTAGTGCATTGGGATCAGGGTGGTACTTTGATAGTGGTGCTTCCTTTCACATGATGGGAGATGAGAAATGTTTCAGTAACTTAGTGGAGAAAGATCTATAGATGCATGTTGAGTTGGGCGACGATGGACAATACAGTGCAACCGGCATTGGTACCATTACCTTTCAAAGGGCGTCAGGTAAAATATTTCATCTAAAAGATGTTGTGCATGTTCTAGGTTTAAAGAAGAATTTAATCCCAGTCGCAATGTTAGAGGATAGAGGCTATGATGTTGTCTTTAGTGAAGGAAAAGTTTTCCTGCCACACAAAGCAACAGGGCAAGCCAAGAAGTTTTGGATTCGAGTTAAGAACCTCTACAGACTTGAAGTAGATGGGATTTCTATGGAGCTTCTTACTATTGGGAAGTGCGAGAAAGCCATGCAATTGAAGCTTGAGAGGGAGCAGGATTTGCATGCAGGTAAGAGTGAACCTCAAGATGTGGAGAAACCACAAGATGCAGATCATGGAGTGGGAGAAACCACTCATGCAGAGAAATTTCGGGCTAGATGGGCAGAGGGAGTGCATGCAACTATACCACCAGGTAAGAGGTGTGGCGACATGCATGACTAATCCCAAGGAGGAATTTCTGGGCAGGATTCATTGTTATTATGTGGATCTCATGAATTGAACTTGGCTATGAGGCACCCACAAAGCAACAGTAGCATGATCATTTGGATTGATGTAGTTAGATCAAAGTGACAATGTCGGATATTGGAGCATGGATCAAAGTTGACAACAAGTGCAGAGTTCATGGGTGTAGAGTTCAACAACGCAGTCGTTCCTGAAGACATGTGCATTAGCTAAGCATAAGTCAGAAGACTTTGATGATAGATGTGTTAGACTGATTAAGTTGTTTGGAGGCTATTTAGTTTGGAAAGTGTTGCATGCAAGTATTGCAGGGCGAATGCATGGAGTTGCAGGGGGCATGCAAAGATAGTCCTTTCTTGTTGAGAGGGTGTGTTGAAGTTTGCAACAAGAAACAATGAAAGTGGCATCCAGAAACCTCATCCTTGATCCTA
Organism: Pinus albicaulis; assembly: GCA_034641835.2. Lineage (NCBI taxonomy): Eukaryota > Viridiplantae > Streptophyta > Pinopsida > Pinales > Pinaceae > Pinus > Pinus albicaulis. Next base: position 790,494,311 of record CM076579.1, read on the forward strand.
GTGAAAAATAAGCACCTAAACTAGGTGGGGCCCACACAGGCTATTTTTAGGTGTATATCTATTTTTAGAATGGTGAGCTTATTCTAAAATTAGTAGGAGGCTGATACTAGATGGTTGATAAAATTCTATCTTTAGATGAGTTTCTATTTTTAGAATATGGGCGAAGTTTATTTATAGATCGCTAACCTAAAAATAGAATGCATGTCGATTATTATTAACCCTTAATAATAATCAGACAATAAATAGTAAATTACTCTCTTGGAGCACTTTATTTCAGTTAACTTATGTGGAAAACCAGTTGATTGAAGGAATTTCAAATTCCTAGAGTGGTTGGTGACTCATGCATGGAGGACTTAGTTATAACTGATAGTGGCAATTTGTAACAGAGTTGGTAGAGTAGTTATGGGAGTTTTTATTTAGTTTAACTCAATTTAGTGAGTTAAACACAGTTGTGATAGTTGTAACTGAACATACACTAGAGATAGATGAGTGAATTAATTATTTAATTAATTCACAAATAGTGTATTACTTGCAACTGAAGAAATACAATAGTTAACTGCTTGCATGTCAGATCCAGTGGAGACCCAGTGGAGAGAGAGGAGAAAGGGTGGGATGGACTATCTTTTGAGACTATAGTGGAGCATTCAATGCATCCACACAAACATTGGAGATGCCTATGAGTATTGTGCAGTAAAGGAAAGGTAAGGTTGAATTCATTTAGGGTTCTTCTTCATCAGGGATTGTGCAGTGGAGGCAGACTGTCAGGAGGCAAGGAATTGGTGCATGGAGGTGCAAATTTCTGCAAGACAGTGTGAGACGATTGTGTATTGTACTAGGAGCTCTATGAGCTGAGATTTGTATGAGATATATGAGATTGTTTCATGATCCATTGATATAAATAATATATTATAGTTGGGGTTTTTAGCTTTAAGATTTCCCGGTAAAACATCTTGTTATGTGTGATTGGTTTTTCTTCATATGTGTTTTGCAATTGGTGATTTAATTTCTGCAAAGAATTAAGTGGGAGGATTCTGTATTTAATAGTGGATTTAATTGTTAGATCAATGGAGTCTGATAATAAACATGTTATTTTATTAAACTTCTATAAATGATTGAATGTCTAATTCATACAATTATGAAGTTTATTCTGCACATTTTTATTTGCTTTCTAGGAATTTAGAAACTAAGGTATAGTTGACTTCTTACATAGCATCTCAAGAGGGTAATACTTCACATTGAATGTTGGGGAAAATCAAATATACATTAGTTTCTTGCAATTAGTTTTACATGATTTCACATTTTTCTTTCAGATCCTCACTTAGTTGCATCACTGATATTCCTAAAGGTCATACCAAGGAGATTGATTTAATCATATTTCAAGAACTGAATGATTGAATGATTAATGAATGCAATTACTGAGTTACCTTCTGCACACTTTAATTTCTTTTAAAGATAATTAGGTATAATTGGTTACTTAACACCATCTCTAGAAGGTCATACTTCATAATTGAATGTTGGAGTAACTAGAAGTACATTATCTGTTTTAATTCTCTGTTTTTTACTTAAGACAAACACTATAATTTCAATCTCATTTTTAAGAATTAGATCCATGGAATAAAAATAATGTCAAGATAAGATAGATGCTTTGTTTTCCAAATTAGATCATAACCAACCAACAATCTTTGATTTATTTTTATGTAAATTAGATTAATTTAGGAACAATTCCTTTTCTTCCTTATTAAAAATCATGGGATTCATTTCAATCTTTAGATTAAACATTCTTAGACATCAAAGAAAAAAAACCCCCAAAACAACATAAAATACAAACAACGAAGTAAGAAGAAAGGTTAACTAAGCACATATAGTGCACTACACTTCATCAATTTACAAATGTCGGTTGATCATTTATGCAAGAAATTTAAGACATTAAATTGACTAAATAATGTGGGTCATCATCCCATTTTCCCACTAACAAAAAATTCATGCCATCCAACATTTCATGAGCTTATTAATTTTCTTGTCTAGTATTTACAATAAATGGTCCCATAGTCCTAGGTAACTTGAATAGGTGACCCTTTTCATAAGCACAAAGTGAATTTGATCCACATTAAGAATCTGCCTTATGAACCCTAAATAAAACATTCTCATAGGAACAAAGTAGGTATTTTGAAAGGTTCAATATTAGATTCATATAACCCAATCTCTGTATGTTCCTCAAAAGCAAAGCAATCCCCAAATTTCACATATTTTCTTAGTTGTAAAAATAATTGGGCCTTGGGAAACAAACATGGTGCAGGTGATCCATTCAAAATTGAATATATAATTAGCAGAAAAGATGAAGTGAAATCAAATAGACCCTCATTTCCTGCTTCCATTCTCACTATATCTGTCGAGAAGACCACTGACTGCTTGTTTCTATTTACATCCATAACATTTAATCCTTATTGAGTAAAAAATTCCACATGAAGATATAAAAACAAATAAGTAACAAGGGAGGGAAATATAAAACACCCAGCAAGTGACAGATTCATAAATTGAGTATTGACATAATTCTCCAAATGGCAGGAATATCCAAAACCACTTCAAGCTTCATCATTAGGGAAAAATTCTCAAAATTGGATTATCTACCATTACAACATCCTCTTTGCCTATAATTTTAGCCAAAATATGGAGAACTGGTCTCATATTTTTAGCAAAAACATTAAAAGAAAATTTATTTGAGTCCAGGGAAAATTGTGTTTTTTCGGGCATTAAATAAAACAGGATTTGGGCAAGCTCAGGTCCAGGAAAATCTTGAAAGTATGTGGATAGAAATTCATTAAAGAAACTCATATATGAATATGCAATGGGATAATAGAGAGATTGTTGAATTAAGAGAGCATATACTTGGAAAAAATTTCTCCCAATTAGTTCATTACAAAAAAATTTTGAGGGTACATTGTCGAAACCAACCAATGAATGAATTCTGGGAAAAGATGGGTTTGAGGGACAAATGTTGATAAAAAACCTGACTTGATGAGATAAGAGTAGACAGGACAATTGGATTGGTTGAGTGTGACATGTTGATAAAACTGAGGATGGTCAACTGGACAAATTGTGTCTGCAAAGTCACTTTCGGTATCCATAAGGGGAATGTGGGTAGCAGAGCTGAACAATACACTTTTGCTTTCCATTTAAAAAAAATCGAGTGTAATTATGTAAAAATACCTAGATCTGACAAGGCGAATGTTGATTTGGATGCTGTTACATACCTTGGAAACTTTGAGTGTTTGGAAGAGGACGTAGAAAGAGAATGAGAACAAACCATTTTATAGACGAAGTAGAAATACGACTGGAAATTACATTATGTGGAGATGAAATGAATGACAAGATGGATGACAAGACAAGTAGAATGACAAGCGGGATGATGACATGGAATGATGACAGGGCTAGTTCACTTACTGACATTGAAGGCTCACATGCTGTCCTCACTGCGGGGGGCCTCTATTGTACACGAAATATTTTGGGGTTATGCCCCCGCAGTTAATATGAACCATTCATCTCGAGTCAAAGGGTGGAGGTCAATGACCTTGCGGAGGCACCCCTCACAGTAAAGCACACGTTGCTTGTGGTATCTGGTTTGTGAAATCATGGGAGTAGTGACATATCGATGGCTCCAGTAGTGTAACCTACTAACTCTTTAACTCTGCGCTCTAGAGGAGGGTCCCACTATGTTTGCATCCAACTACTCTGACAAATATTTTGCGCACCATTTATTCAAACTCATTTTTTTTATATACATTGTATATTCAATATGTTTTATTTTTTAAGGAGATATTGAAATACATGCAACATATGAAATGTTAAAATGAGTCACAACATCTAGCTCCACTTGGGGATAGTGTTATTTGTAGAAGAACACTAAGAAACACAGATTAGTGCCTTCACTTCGGGCATAGAGTCAAAGGTGACTTACACATTGCAATGGATTACTCACCAATTCATGTACAATGATCAAACCAGTATATACAGTGATAGAACCATGAAATTTAGTGTTGGAAGTAATGCTTGAGGTACTGCCCATTTACTGGCAGCTGCAACAATTCTCCATCCAAATTTTCCAAAATAAAAGTATTGTTAGCTATGGATTCAAAAATATTGAAATGACCATACCAAAGAGGATCAAACTTCCCATGTTTTCCTTTATCTTCCTTTCTAGTATCCCATCTCAAAACAAGATCACCTGGTTGAAAAAGAACACCCTTTTCCCTCTTGTCAAAAATTACTTTCATTTTCTCTTGATAATTGTTTAAATTTTCCCTGACCTTATCCCTACTTTCACTTAACTCCACCAACTTATTCATCCTTCTTACTAAGGGGATTGGTTCTTCTTAGACTTGTTGAATTAAATCTACCATAGGTTTTATCAACTGACTAGAGAATAATGCTTCTGTGCCATACACCAACTCAAAAGGTGACTTACCAGTTGATCTTGTAGTAGTGACTCGACTTCCCCAGAGAGAAAACTTAAATTTAGAATCCCAATATTTTTTATTCTCTGCTATAGTTTTCTTCAAAATTATTACCAGTGTCTTGTTTACCAACCCATTCACTTGGGGGTGATAAGTAGTAGAGTGAGATAAAATAAGATTTTACCTTTGAAAAAAATCAATCAATTTTGCAGATTTAAAAACTTGGGAATTATCTATCACTAACTTATTTGGGAAACCAAATCTACTGAAAAATTTTTCTTCTAAAATTTTTATTACCACAAAATAATTTTCTTTTCTTGTTGGTACTACTTGAACCCACTTTGTAAAGTAATATGTCCTTGTAAATATCCACCTATACTATCCACTCGAGGGTGGATTAATTTATACAACACAATCTAACCCCCATTTCCTAAAAGGCTCTTCTATAAACACATGAATTAAAGGTAGTGGCACTAACTTATTTTTCTAAACAAAAGTATAAAATTTCTGACAGCTTCTTACTAATATGAAAATATCTAAAAATAATGAAGGCCAATAGAAACTAGATTTCAAGATCTTACGAGCTATCAATTTCCAGCTATAGTGACCTCGACACAGACTATCATGATACTCTTTAATTATCTCAATGGTTTCTCCCTCTGTCAAACAGAGCAACAGAATCCCAACTGGATCTCTCCAATACAACTTTCCATTCAAAATTATATACTTTTGAGCTTTTACTTTCAGAGCTTAGTATTATGATCTTTTCAAGGTAGGAGGACAATAAAGAAAACATAAATAATGTACAATATCCTTGTACCATTCATAAGACAAGAATTTGTACTGAATTTTAACATTTGGTTTGGACTTCTTTTGTTCCTCTACATCTATGTTTTATTCAACTTCAGTTAATAAATTTATTCCCAAAGCTTGGAAATTAGTTTCTTTCAAGATCTTAGCCAAGCATTTTCCTTTTATTAACTTGGTTGGATTTATGTCCAAATCTTATTCTTGTATTCTTGCTACCCATTTACCCCTTCTCCCTTCAATATCACTATGAACTAAAACATATTTAACATCATCATTTGGTACATATGCAGTTACTTTGGATTGGAGGATATAAATCCTGAAAGCCTTAAGTGCTTTAACCAAAGCATAAGTATGTTTCTCCAAAATATTGTACTTTAGCTTTGCATATCTTAACACTTTGATAAAAAAATCTATAGGCTGCTCTCTTTTCTCCTCATTCTTTTGTAGAAGTACAACTGCAATAGCAAAAGTAGAAGAAAATGAAAAGACCAGAAAAGGATTTTTCATAATGAGGACTTATCAACACAGGAGCTTCTTTAATTCTTGAAAAAGAATCTCTTTCAGCTACATTCCATTTAACTTCAACCCCTTTCTTTAGCATGTTAGTGATTTCTTTAACAATTTCAGCATAATTTGGAACAAATCTTCTAAGGAAATTAATTCTCCCCAAAAAACTTTGAATCTCATTTTTGCTTCTTGGCAAGGGTATTTTTCCAATTACTTCCACTCTTACAGGATCTATCTTTACTTCCTCCTTCGAAGCAATATGACCTAATAAATTTCCCTCCTTTAAAGAAAAATGAGACTCAGGATTCAAAGATAGGCCATACCCTCTGCATTTTTCAAATGTTTGCTATAAATGCTCAAAATGTTCTTCATTTGATTTGTCAAAGACAATTATATCATCCAAATAAATCACCACAAATTTATCTTTTTCTCCTAAAAATTATATATCCATAGCTCTCTGAAATGTGACACCAAAATTCATTAGTCCAAAAGGCATTCTGGTGTACATGAATGTGCCCCAAGGAGTTGTAAATGTTGTTTTCTTTTGATCCTATTTTTCCACTGCAGTCTGGTCATAACCAGAGAATCCATCAATCATTGATAATCTATATGATCCTATTACCTTCTATAAAATATGGTCCTTTTTGGGCAAAGGATAATTATCTTTTAAAGATGTTTGTTCAAAATTATGAAATGAACACACAATCTGATCTCTCCATTTTTCTTCCTTACAGGTACTAGATTGGCTACCGAATCTGAATATCTCAAGGGAACAATTATATTTTATTGTAATAAAATTTTCACTTATTTTTCAATTGAAGGTAACAATAAGGGATTTATTTGCCTCAACTTTTGTCTAAAAGCCTTAACGCTTGGTTTCAAAGGAATTTTATGCTGGATAATACTAATATCAAAAGTTTTAAATCTTCATATGACCATGCAAAAATATCAAAAAACTTCTTGAAAAGACTTACATATCTCTATTTAAAATGTTGAGGAATATCTTTGAATATTCTAACCATTTTAGTTTGCTGATATGTTCCCAAGTTAAATTCTTCTATGTCATCCTCAAGGTCTGTTTTCTTTGGGCTTATAACAACATCATTAGAACTAAATAACCTTTCCAGAGGTATCAATCCCTTTGGTATTACATTATCCTTAAGTTAAATTTTTATTTAATTTTCTATTGAATCCTTGAAAGAGACTAAATCACCTTCTGCTTATCTCAAACATATTCATCCTAATCAATTTCCAAATTAGAAAATTCTCAAATCTTCCCCAAAACGTCCTTAATCTATTCTTCATCCTGAAAAACCTACCAATGTTTGACATTATCTGGAATTGAGGGCTGTTATAGCCGCTACAACACCACCCAAAATTTTGGGCATATTTAAAATTTTGGGTCCCCCTATGCTCGCTTAGTGTCAAGGTCTTTCACCGACCCCACGAATCAACTCCATCCTAGCGACCTATCCCCAACCCCTCATGAGTTGTCGCGTCACCATGACTTGATGTTGTCACTGCAATCACGCCATGTGTGGGAGGGATCATCTGACATGCGACCGAACACTCGTATCACAGTCGCGTCATGTGTAATGAGCTTGCCCTACATCCTTTTAAATGGGAAAACTTTTGTTTGTTAACGATTAAAGGCCATGTCACTGTAGGACATTAAGCATGTGGTTTGAATACCTCTGTTACATTTGCTAATCTCATATGTTTTATGCGTAGACATTATCAAAGAATGATCATGATTGTCATAATGCTCTACACGGGTCGACCCCACCAGGTAACGGACTCCTCGGTCGTGTGGCGACATCGAGGGAAATAGAAATTGAGCTCAACGAGCGAGGCCTAAGTTGCGCGGAACGGGGGAAGGGGAGGAGGAGCAGTGACCGATCTTTGTTAAAAGATAATAATGTGATATGTGTCGATCGAGAGAAACCCATAAATGTGTCACCAGCGAGAAGGTACTATTCATTAGTGCACACCAGAATTATGAAGATCCTGCACAATTCCAGCTCCGTGTCGATGTCTGTATACAAAAGAACATTTGTCGCCATTTCGACAAGTCTAGCATTAATTATGGCTCAGTGAACAAAGCAAACTCAGGAGATCTCCCTGAGGAGTGACATTCTCATTCAAGGCGTTCTCGTGCCAAGTGGAAGCGCGAAAGCATATGTGTTGGTGTGGCAAGCCAACGACAGAGTTTTCAAACATGTGAGCGCACCCTTTGGAAGCAACATTTATGGATCTCAAGCTGCATCGTGTGGAATTAATTACACTGCAAGGAGTACAACATGAAGCAATAAAATGGCCTTACAGTCCTAGTCGCCTTTACGCTTCCATATCCATAAATTTTTGTGTATGTGGGACCATATGAGATGGACAATGTTAGATTGGACCTAAAGGGGTCATGTTGAAATACATATGCCAGTGGTAGCCGGGTAGAAAAGGCAAATGTGAAAAGGGCTATCAATGTGGTCTGATAAGTATATTTTGACATTCGATCTTCCAAAACGAGAAGCTTTCGAATTATAAGGGAAAGTAAATGATCATATTGAGCGCAAGACCATGCATATATTATTACAAAGCGCAAGGTGATGTTATATGTATTAATACAAAGCACTAGACTATGCATATATTATTACAAAGCGCAAGGTGATGTTATATGTATTAATACAAAGCACTAGGCCATGCATATATTAATACAAGGCGCAAATACATATGAACATTATTATTGGGCTCGAATGTGTTTATGCCGAGTTGTCCCACTTGTGTTAAAAAAAAAAAGCTTGGTGTAGAACATGGCACGGAGTGCGTGACATATTTTGATAACCATGGCACGTTGAAGTGAGTGCAAAGTTCGATGGTTATGAGTAAATAGTTGCATTGGGAAATCCAAGGTTGGGGTGCGAGTGGCACATTCTTAAACATGTTTCAAAGGTTAAAGCATGAGGCGGAGTTCGATTCAAATATTGAAACCTATATTCAACGCATGGGGCGGAGTTTGACTTTTAGAAGAGATTTGTTTATGCATATCTAACGGTCCAAAGTCATGCATGGAACCCAACGTGCTATATCTACGTGATAACTACCATGGCGCGTTGTAAATACGTTTTAGGCAGTGCAATTCTCATACAATGTCACAACCATATGAGACCGCCATGCAAACGACTAACACCAAATAATTTTATGCTGAAGTGTGAATTAATGGTGCAGATGTATTAGGTGGTCGAATTAAAATGTAAATCAGAACTATACGAAAACGCAAGAACACGCACACACGCTGCATGTTATCGACGTTGCATGTTATCAAACATTATATCAAATTTTCCCTCCCGGTGGCCGGTTGTTTGATTTATCAAACGTTATAACAGCATGTTATGGTGCCGGTACAGATGGATGCATGCATACGTGGATTTTTCGACCATAAGTGAAACAACGTGGAGCCCAACGTTGCATGGCGCAAGAACGCGCACACACGCTGCAGGGAGCCCGAGATTTCGATGGCAAATTGTCGACCTGCACTAAAAGGTTTGAAGCCGATAAATTTGTGTGAAATTCTAACATCGGTGCTGTGGTTTCAAATCCCAAAATGGCATTGTTGCAGCATTCACTGCTATTGCAACATCGTCCATTGCACACCAACATTTTTCGGTCCAAGACAAAGACTAGAGGGGCAACGCTGAAGTCTCGGATGGCTCCATCAACAGTTGCACTATTTGGCTTGAAGGAACCACCATATAACATTGATGCATTAGAGCCATTTATGACTCGTCGATATCTGGAATTTCATTGGGGAAAACACCATCGAGGCTATCTGGATAAATTAAACAAGCAAATCGAGGGTAATGAATTAGAAGGATTTACACTTGAAGAACTTATCAAAGTAACATATGACAATGGGAATCCTACGCCAGCTTTTAACAATGCTTCCCAGGTGTGGAATCATGACCTTTTTGGGAATGCATGGAACCGGAAGGTGGGGGAGATTGCACAGGAATGATTCGGGAATTCATTCAAAGGGATTTTGGTTCATATAATAATTTTCTGGAGGAGTTCGAGCAGGCTGCTACTACACAGTTTGGTTCTGGTTGGGTTTGGCTTGTAGTGAAAGATAACAAACTTGCTGTGGAAAAGAGTACAAATGCTGTGAACCCACTCATATGGGGCCACATACCACTGCTCACCATTGATGTTTGGGAGCATGCTTATTACATCGACTATCAGAATTGGCGGACAGACTATGTATCAGCATTCATGGATAACCTAGTTTCATGGGATGCAGTGAAGGCTCGCTTTGGTCGTGCACAAGCTTTTGCAAACTTAAGAGAACCAATTAGTCCCGAGATTTGAGCAGCTGCTTTCCTGATACCATTTGCATTGCTTCTTTTTCATATTTTTATATTTCATGGTATAAAATACATGCATGGACCTGTTCGTATTCGGCAATGTACGTAGGTACATACAACTTTAATAATTTTAACGTTATAGTTCACGATTCAAAGCGGTGTGTACGCGTGGCAGCAAGATGTTACAATAGGTGGATTGGTCTAACTGCATGGTGTAATTGTCGACGCATCCATCTGCAAGTTGCATGGCAACTGTCATAAACAAGACCGGGCGTTTATGGTAAGTGCAGCAAGATATCGTGCAGAAATAGAATATGAGCGATTTATGCTAACTTCTGCAGCCTCGACGGCGATATTCCAGGAGGGAATCGCTCTTCAAATCTGCTGTGTTCAACGTATTTAGAAAAATGCTATCGTTACACGCTCGTTGGAAGCCGAATTAGACTGCCATTACTGACCACGTCGAGCTGTTTGCACAGAGCTCACCCTTCGATCATTTCCCCAGGCGCTTGCCGTTACTATGTCTAAAGGCACTCAAACTGGATCTTGCATGCCACATTGATTATGTCGATATTGTTTGCAGCACGTTCAATTGCAGGCCCATGAGGAAAAGATAAGCTCCCCACAGAAGAAATGGTCTCATAGTGAGAGCGACCTTCTGGTTTATTCTGAATCCATCTAGATAGTTCAGAATCCTCCGCAGACCTGGTCAGCACGATCGAACTGCAAAGTTATCCCTGTTAAACAATCTCCGAGATAGTGAGGTCGCTCACATCGTCAGCATGCATGCAAATAAAACCCTAACAATTTCGCTGCAAGCATACATCGTGGTATTAGAGACTTTTCGACTCAAAGGAGATGAATCTACATCTAATTAAGCGTACTGTGTGGAGATGCGGTTCCACCGGAGGGTAGGTCGAAGTGCACAACCAAAAAGTTTGGTATTTGTTGCATGCTCTTGTTGAATGCATGTCAAATGGCATATGGATTCAGCTATATCGACTCTGTTATGGCCGTAGGATATATATCTGCCAGGAAAAGCGAAACACTCGTTCTAACTAGTGAATGCTCTGTTGCAAGCGCAAGAGTCCCACCTTGGAATTGAATCGAAGATGCTGTAGTAAATTTTCTGGGAAAGTAGCTTCAAAGCCGGTGAATCGAGAACCCCAGGTGGTACCTGTGTCGGCCAAATAAACCCCAGTTTGAAACAGGAGCTGAGTGCAAGTTAAACCACTGTGGTCATGGAAGAAGCGGTGTTCCATAAAATGGTAACAGCCACCAAAACAAGTTAAACTGCAGATCTGCATTTGGCACACAGTCCATAACCATACCAACAGAAATTATAGTGATTGAAGAGATGCAGAGAAAAGTCTGCACATGCCATTTTCTCTGATGAAAAAATCTTGACCACACAGGGGTCTAAATTCATTGTTTTCTCTCTTGCAAATCAATTAAAATACCCTTAGCTTTATTTTTATTATTATTGCATCATGAAGATAGATGACTTTTTATTATTATTTTATTTCAGGAAGAACCACCTTGTTCGCACATGGAAGCCAAGTTTTTCCCAGCAAACAAAAGGACCAGTTTTCAAAGCATGAGAGATAAGGAATACTGCTACAAAATCCGCAGCTCTGCTTGGAGTCGCAGGGCGCAGATTTCTTCAAGACGCAGGTCGCCGACGGCCGAGGTAGCGAGGTCGCAAACTCTATCAGGTCGCGAGGTCGCAGTTCCATGGTTTTCCTCCCTTTTGCAACCCCGCGACCCAGCGACCTAGTCGCTGGGTCGCAAGGTCGCATTTCTTCATTTTTATTCATCTTGCGACCCCGCGACCCAGCGACCCAGTCGCCAGGTCGCAAGGTCGCATGTGCATCTGTTTTCACGATCTGCGACCCCGCGACCCAGCGACCTAGTCGCAAGGTCGCAGGGTCGCACCTCTTCGGTTTTCAGCCTTTTGCGACCCTGCGACCCAGCGACCTAGTCGCAAGGTCGCAAGGTCGCATATCTTTTTTTTTACACACTTTGCGACCCCGCGACCCAGCGACCTAGTCGCAAGGTCGCAAGGTCGCATGTGCGCTGTTTACACGATCCGCGACCCCGCGACCCAGTCAAGTCGCAGGTCGCAACGACAGCTCAGATCGCAGGTCGCAACAGCAGCTAGGGCGCAGATCGCAACAGAGGCTCAGGTCGCAAAAGGGACTAGGTCGCAAGGCAGCCCAACGGTCAAGAAGCTGAACAGTCAAGGAAACCCGAAGGGTAGTTTCTGCATTATAAATACTCCTACGGGAGCTTGTAAAAAAGGCTTTTTTTTTTGGAAAAACTCAAGAGCTACAGGCCATTGTATTGAGAGATTCTACACTTAAGCATATGAATAGAGAGTCTTGTTAAAACACCCTATGGTTATGATGTGTTTTGCTGTATGAAAACTGTGTGTATTCCTTTGTACAGTTTCAGAATATCCTATTATTAATGAAGCTGCACTATTCATGTCATCGTTTATGCGTCATGGCTATCCGTGTTGTATCAATGATGTTCATTTTATCATCTGTTCTATTAATGAATGTTAATGAACTATTTTGTTAGCATTTCGTTTCATCTTTAAGGAAGTAAAGAGGTATCTTATCATAAAGAACTATTTCTTTTGTGATCAGACTACCTTACAAGCATTACCCCACAAAAGATGTGTTGCTAATGACATCTCTTGAGGTGTACATGCTTTATCTATAATCTTGCTACGCATAGTGTTTGATTCGTGTTTAACACATCAATCCTGTATTCTGTATCATGTGAATAAGTGTATGTCCGCAGGTTCAAACAGGTTCTTTTGAGACCGAAGGGAAGTCATCTTAAGTGGTAGCCGGACCCACACCCCGGACGGGATCCCTACTCCAAACGGTTTAAGGTCTAATTGGGACTTTTTACCGGGGAGATCCCCTACTGTTGGCCGGACAATTTTTCCCGTCAACAGAATTGGCGCTAGAAGGAGGGCCTGAACCCCCGACCAAATGTTCAACGAAAAGGGGAGGGCCAGATGACAAGCTGAGCCCTTAGAGCCTGCAGTCAATCTCATATCTGTAATGGCTCGTTCCCAAATCATTCTCCCGAGATGTTTGTCGGAGTTTTATAAGCCTAGATACTACATCTCCGATGAATTTATTTATCACTTGTCCCCGTTAAAATTTGATGGTGAAAATGGGGTGTCCATAACCCAACACTGTTCAGATTTTTGTGACTTTGGTGAGTACTATGAAATTGACGATGAGGGTTTGTTTTGTTTGCTTTTCTTCCTCACCCTCGGAGGGCGCGCTAAACAATGGTGCCGCACATTGCCGAAAGCTTCCATCCATTCGTTTGAACACCTCGCCCATAAATTACAACAAGCTTTTCACAGTTATAATCCTCATGACATTGTAATAAAGTTACATCTCATCGGAATGGAACCTCAGGAATCTTTAGGTGAGTTCTTTATCAGATTCATTCATTATTGTTTTGAGTTCCCTGAGAGGGATGTTGATTGGAAATATTTAGGTGAGCAGTTCAAGTATGTTATTTCCCTTGAGCAATTTCAGTTAGATCCTAGTGTTCCCTATGATGACCTGCAAGTTACCGGTTGTTTGGATTTTTTCACTAAGGCTTCCTTGTCCATCTCCCCGAGTCCAAGCCACATTCAGGCCTCCAAGGAGAGTGTTGCTGATATTCTCGCCCCTCTTCCTGAGTTGTATGGGAGTGGGGTTGTGACCTTGGAAGTCCTGAGTAAGGATAGAGACTGGCAGGAAGATAAAGCTGATTGCACCACCTTTGAGCCTTTAACGTACCATGTCGAATCTAAACATCCCAGTGGATCATTATCTCTTTTGACGCATGAAACCTACCCGGAGCCCACTCGATGTCTCCCTGGACTTAGTCATGAATCTGGTTCACATTCAGATTATGAATCTAGTTCACATTCGGATGATGAATCTTGTTCAGATCCGGGTGACGAATCTGGTTCACATTCGGATTACGAATCCGGTTCAGATTCGGATAATGAATCAAGTTCACATTCAGACTATGAATCCGGTTTACACACGTATTATGAATCGACTCTCACCCCGCATAAATTTTATTCCCTTACAAGGCATGTCAAATCATTGTGTCCTCTGATCGACACTAATGTGCGTGTTGAAAAGCCTCGTGTGGTTAACGCCCCTGCGATTCAATCTTTTCGTTCATTATTTCCTAGTTTGTTTCTCGATCCCGCCACACCAGTAATTTCTTTGAGACATCCAAAATCTCATTATACTGGTATTGGCGACAATCATAAGCACGCAGATGGTGTTTCGCAATCACAATCCAAAATCGATGAATCTGTTACATTTGACTTTTCTCACTTGGGATCTTTAGACAGCCATAGGAGCGATTCCCCGTCTGAACAACTTCAAGATGTCCCCGTTATCGATCCATCCCATTTGGTAAACTCTAGGGAGCCCAACTTGCTAGGTACTGAATTTGATCAAACCAATGATTACAGTGATCCTTGCTTATCTGAAAACATGTTCAATCGTACCACAGAGGACTGTCACTCGGATCTCCTGGCCAACCCTATGAAGACACCTGAATTCGATGATTCGTTTTCGGAAGATTCAAATACCCACCAGAAAATCGAAACGCATCAGCTTCCGCCAAACGTTTCTGAAATGACAATTCCCCAGGAGCATGCTCCTTCCAGCATAAACGCGTCGAATTCACCCCATCCTGGCAAATCTGGAGAATCTGACATTCTGATTTATCAATCTGTCAGTGCGCAAACTTTTGACCAAATTAATACAAAGCCTACTGACATCTTTCAAATCACTGCAATTGACAATCATACCCATTCGCCTATTGATCTCGCCAAGCAGTCAAAGTTGGAAAACCCCTTGCCCAAAGGTCCAGAGTTTGTGCAAAGCAGTGAGGAATTTCAGGCTCCTTTAAACGTGGATTCGGATCCCCATACCTTTAACCAAACCCAGGAGCAACCCCGGACTAGGGTTTTCGAAACTAGAATTTCTACGCTTGGATGTGCATGCATCTATAATTCGCCTGGCACTTGCGTATTATTTCCATTCCATAAAATTGATGATCCCCAACACCATCATGAGATTGTCGATCAAGTCAACCACCCCCTTTCGGTGAATGTTCTTACAAATAGGAATTGGCTTACCCATCACCTCTCAAATCCAGGATCATGCATGAATGATTTTATGTCATTTATCAATAATGTTGAGTTTCAAGAACAGATTGAGGTATATCAAGATGAGAGTGGGAATCAGCCTGCACAATCTGTTCTGGCATGTTCTTTGGCAAGTATCTATGATCGTTTTGCTGTTGCACCTGCTCCTCAGGTAAATTTTGTTACTACTACACTTTTTTGGATATTGGCTCCGATCTTAATCATTTTTGTCGTTGCAGGATGCAAATTAATGCGGTGGCTGCACTGGAAAACTGATTTTACATAACCCGACCACACCATTGGTTAAACTAGGGTTTAGGTGTAGGCTAGCTAGGACCTGCAATGAAATTTTTTTAGTTTCAGAGTTAATTAGGTTTACTTGCAAAATTTTTTCTTCATAGTTTAAAAGTGTGTTTGTTGTTTTTGTTTACGATTAATATTTTAGGCATCATCATGTTAAAAGTATTTTCCTTTCATTTCCTTTTCAGTTGCTTGCTGTTGCATAAATAATCATTGCTTGTATTGCGCCTCTTTTCCACTTACAACTGGTTGATCGTTCTCGCACATGGCGTTGCATTGCACCTTGAGCCTCACTCATTACATTGCGTCATACTCTCTCTCCCTCACATCATTTTTTGTCATATCGCCTGCCACTTCATCAGCCCTCATTGCAACCCTATCACCTTGCAGTCTTGTTCTGCCCCGCTTGCTGAAACAGTAACCCCATTATTTTGTGTGAGGTTGCGGTGGCTATCTCAAGAGGCAGCTTTCTCTTAGGACCAGTCATCGAAGTCGCATTATTAACAAGACGCCTATGAGTCTAAACCTATTATCTGGGGAGATACGAGCCGGTTGTCTGTGGGAGACTTGATGAGTTGAAATGGCCCATACCCGTAAGCCTAAGCCTTGTGCCCAGCATAGTCTTGGACGTTTTAATGTGCTGTTCTGCGCGCTGCGCCTATTGTGGTGAATGGGATGTGAAGTTTTGGCATGAGGGCAAACCCAAATCAGGATATCTTTCAGTTTCTGTAACACAAGAAACGACCTCTCTTGCTCGTAAAATAAGTCGGGATCCCTCATCCGCCCATGAAAAATAAGTGCCATGAGCACATGAAAATAAGTGCCACGAGCACATGAAAATAAGTGCTGTAAGCACATGAAACAAATAAGGGTAAAGGATCGAGAAAGGCTTCCTGCGCAGAGAGGTAATGCGACGACTCCGCCGGGGTACTGACCAGGCTCGCTGGCAGCGGAGCAACGTTTGTGATTTCTTGAAGTGACTTCGCCGGGGTACTGTCCAGGCCTGCTGGCAGCGGAGCAACACCAGAAACTTACTTTAAAAATCCTGAAAATAATAAGCCCACTGCCTTGCTCGTCACATCATCAACAAGCTACCGGCGTCTGTGAGCTTTCTCGTTGATGTGTTTCTGATTAGCGGGACTTAGCGAGGCACAAGGATTAGGCATACTCGTAAAGGGCCAAAGTAATACAAAGGGTACCCATGCAGCTGGTTCAATATTCCCTTGCATCATTATCCGGACTCAGACTATTGTGGTGATGTTGACAGAGATGCTGGATTCTACCAGTGGTTCGCCATTTGTTGTAGCCGCTACAACACCACCCAAAATTTTGGGCATATTTAAAATTTTGGGTCCCCCTATGCTCGCTTAGTGTCAAGGTCTTTCACCGACCCCACGAATCAACTCCATCCTAGTGACCTATCCCCAACCCCTCATGAGTTGTCGCGTCACCATGACTTGATGTTGTCGCTGCAATCACGCCATGTGTGGGAGGGATCATCTGACATGCGACCGAACACTCGTATCACAGTCGCGTCATGTGTAATGAGCTTGCCCTACATCCTTTTAAATGGGAAAACTTTTGTTTGTTAACGATTAAAGGCCATGTCACTGTAGGACATTAAGCATGTGGTTTGAATACCTCTGTTACATTTGCTAATCTCATATGTTTTATCTGTGGGCACCATTATCAAAGAATGATCATGATTGTCATAATGCTCTACACAGGTCGACCCCACGGGTAACAGACTCCTCAGTCGTGTCGCGACATCGAGGGAAATGAAATTGAGCTCAACAACGAGGCCTAAGTTACGGAACAGGGAAGGAGGAGGAGCAAGTGACCAGTACTGTTAAAAGAGAATAATGTGATATGTGTCGATCAGAGAAAGAATCTTTTGTGTCACCAACGCAGAAGGTGTTCTTCATTAGTGCACACCAGGATTATGGAGATCCTGCACAATGCCAGCTCCGTGTCGATGTCTGTATACAAAGGAACATTTGTCGCCATTTCGACAAGCCTAGCATTAATTATGGCTCAGTGAACAAAGCAAACTCAGGAGATCTCCCTGAGGAGTGACATTCTCATTCAAGGCGTTCTCGTGCCAAGTGGAAGCGCGAAAGCATATGTGTTGGTGTGGCAAGCCAACGACAGAGTTTTCAAACATGTGAGCGCACCCTTTGGAAGCAACATTTATGGATCTCAAGCTGCATCGTGTGGAATTAATTACACTGCAAGGAGTACAACATGAAGCAATAAAATGGCCTTACAGTCCTAGTCGCCTTTACGCTTCCATATCCATAAATTTTTGTGTATGTGGGACCATATGAGATGGACAATGTTAGATTGGACCTAAAGGGGTCATGTTGAAATACATATGCCAGTGGTAGCCGGGTAGAAAAGGAAAATGTGAAAAGGGCTATCAATGTGGTCTGATAAGTATATTTTGACATTCGATCTTCCAAAACGAGAAGCTTTCGAATTATAAGGGAAAGTAAATGATCATATTGAGCGCAAGACCATGCATATATTATTACAAAGCGCAAGGTGATGTTATATGTATTAATACAAAGCACTAGACTATGCATATATTATTACAAAGCGCAAGCTGATGTTATATGTATTAATACAAAGCACTAGGCCATGCATATATTAATACAAGGCGCAAATACATATGAAGAACATTATTATTGGGCTCGAATGTGTTTATGCCGAGTTGTCCCACTTGTGTTAAAAAAAAGCTTGGTGTAGAACATGGCACGGAGTGCGTGACATATTTTGATAACCATGGCACGTTGAAGTGAGTGCAAAGTTCGATGGTTATGAGTAAATAGTTGCATTGGGAAATCCAAGGTTGGAGTGCGAGTGGCACATTCTTAAACATGTTTCAAAGGTTAAAGCATGAGGCGGAGTTCGATTCAAATATTGAAACCTATATTCAACGCATGGGGCGGAGTTTGAATTTTAGAGGAGATTTGTTTATGCATATCTAACGGTCCAAAGTCATGCATGGAACCCAACGTGCTATATCTACGTGATAACTACCATGGCGCGTTGTAAATACGTTTTAGGCAGTGCAATTCTCATACAATGTCACAACCATATGAGACCGCCATGAAAACGACTAACACCAAATAATTTTATGCTGAAGTGTGAATTAATGGTGCAGATGTATTAGGTGGTCGAATTAAAATGTAAATCAGAACTATACGAAAACGCAAACGCGCACACACGCTGCATGTTATCGACGTTGCATGTTATCAAACATTATATCAAATTTTCCCTCCCGGTGGCCGGTTGTTTGATTTATCAAACGTTATAACAGCATGTTATGGTGCCGGTATAGATGGATGCATGCATACGTGGAGTTTTCGACCATAAGTGAAACAACGTGGAGCCCAACGTTGCATGGCGCAAGAACGCGCACACACGCTGCAGGGAGCCCGAGATTTCGATGGCAAATTGTCGACCTGCACTAAAAGGTTTGAAGCCGATAAATTTGTGTGAAATTCTAACATCGGTGCTGTGGTTTCAAATCCCAAAATGGCATTGTTGCAGCATTCACTGCTATTGCAACATCGTCCATTGCACACCAACATTTTTCGGTCCAAGACAAAGACTAGAGGGGCAACGCTGAAGTCTCGGATGGCTCCATCAACAGTTGCACTATTTGGCTTGAAGGAACCACCATATAACATTGATGCATTAGAGCCATTTATGACTCGTCGATCTCTGGAATTTCATTGGGGAAAACACCATCGAGGCTATCTGGATAAATTAAACAAGCAAATCGAGGGTAATGAATTAGAAGGATTTACACTTGAAGAACTTATCAAAGTAACATATGACAATGGGAGATCCTCGCGGCTTTTAACGATGCTTCCCGGAGGTGTGGAATCATGACCTTTTGGGAATGCATGGAGCGGAAGGTGGGGGAGATTGCACGGGGAATGATCGGGAATTCATTCAAAGGGATTTTGGTTCATATAATTTCACGGAGGAGTTCGAGCGGTGCTACTACACGGTTTTGGTTCTGGTTGGGTTTGGCTTGTAGTGAAAGATAACAAACTTGCTGACGGAAAAGAGTACAAATGCGCGAACCCACTCATGTGGGGCCCAGAGCTACCACTACCATTGATGTTTGGGGCATTAAGCAACCATCGACTATCAGAATTGGCGGACAGACTATGTATCAGCATTCATGGATAACCTAGTTTCATGGGATGCAGTGAAGGCTCGCTTTGGTCGTGCACAAGCTTTTGCAAACTTAAGAGAACCAATTATTCCCGAGCTTTGAGCAGCTGCTTTCCCGATACCATTTGCGTTGCTTCTTTTTCAGATTTTTATATTTCATGGTATAAAAGACATGCATGCACCTGTTCGTATTCGGCAATGTACGTAGGTACATACAACTTTAATAATTTTAACTTTATAGTTCACGATTCAAAGCGGTGTGTACGCGTGGCAGCAAAATGTTACAATAGGTGGATTGGTCTAGCTGCGTGGTGTAACTGTCGACGCATCCATCTGCAAGTTGCATGGCAACTATCATAAACAAGACCGGACGTTTATGGTAAGTGCAGCAAGATATCGTGCAGAAATAGAATATGAGCGATTTATGCTGACTTCTGCAGCCTCGACGGTGATATTCCAGGAGGGAATCGCTCTTCAAATCTGCTGTGTTCAACGTATTTATAAAAATGCTATCGTTACACGCTCGTTGGAAGCCGAATTAGACTGCCATTACTGACCACGTCGAGCTGTTTGCACAGAGCTCACCCTTCGATCATTTCCCCAGGCGCTTGCCGTTACTATGTCTAAAGGCACTCAAACTGGATCTTGCATGCCACATTGATTATGTCGATATTGTTTGCAGCACGTTCAATTGCAGGCCCATGAGGAAAAGATAAGCTCCCCACAGAAGAAATGGTCTCATAGTGAGAGCGACCTTCTGGTTTATTCTGAATCCATCTAGATAGTTCAGAATCCTCCGCAGACCTGGTCAGCACGATCGACCTGCAAAGTTATCCCTGTTAAACAATCTCCGAGATAGTGAGGTCGCTCACATCGTCAGCATGCATGCAAATAAAACCCTAACAATTTCGCTGCAAGCATACATGCGTGTATTAGAGACTTTTTCGACTCAAAGGAGATGAATCTACATCTAATTAGGCGTGCACAATGACAGATCTGGTTCCTGGAGGTAGGGTCGAAGTGCACAACCAAAAACTGGTATTTGAAGCTGCATGCTCTTGTTGAATGCATGTCAAATGGCATATGGGTCCAGCTATATCGACTCTGTTATGGCCGTAGGATATATATCTGCCAGGAAAAGTGAAACACTCGTTCTAACTAGTGAATACTTTGTTGCAAGCGCAAGAGTTCCACCTTGGAATTGAAGCGAAGGTGCTGTAGTAAAATTTCTGGGAAAGTATCTTCAAAGCCGGTGAATCGAGAGCTCCAAGTGGTACCTGTGTCGGCCAAATAAACCCCAGTTTGAAACAGGAGCTGAGTGCATGTTGAACCATTGTGGTCATGGAAGAAGCGGTGTTCCATAAAATGATAACAGCCACCAAAACAAGTTAAACTGCAGATCTGCATTTGGCACTTAGTCCATAATCATACCAACAGAAATTATAGTGATTGAAGAGATGCAGAGAAAAGTCTGCACATACCATTTTCTCTGATTGACAAAATCTTGACCACACAGGGGTCTAAATTCATTTGTCTTCTCTCTTGCAAATCAATTGAAATACCCTTAGCTTTATTTTTATTATTATTGCATCATGAAGATAGATGACCTGTATTATTTTATTTCAGGAAGAACCACCTTGTTCGCACATGGAAGCCAAGTTTTTCCCAGCAAACAAAAGGACCAGTTTTCAAAGCATGAGAGATAAGGAATACTGCTACAAAATCCGCAGCTCTGCTTGGAGTCGCAGGGCGCAGATTTCTTCAAGACGCAGGTCGCCGACGGCCGAGGTAGCGAGGTCGCAAACTCTATCAGGTCGCGAGGTCGCAGTTCCATGGTTTTCCTCCCTTTTGCAACCCCGCGACCCAGCGACCTAGTCGCTGGGTCGCAAGGTCGCATTTCTTCATTTTTATTCATCTTGCGACCCCGCGACCCAGCGACCCAGTCGCCAGGTCGCAAGGTCGCATGTGCATCTGTTTTCACGATATGCGACCCCGCGACCCAGCGACCTAGTCGCAAGGTCGCAGGGTCGCACCTCTTCGGTTTTCAGCCTTTTGCGACCCTGCGACCCAGCGACCTAGTCGCAAGGTCGCAAGGTCGCATATCTTTGTTTTTACACACTTTGCGACCCCGCGACCCAGCGACCTAGTCGCAAGGTCGCAAGGTCGCATGTGCGCTGTTTACACGATCCGCGACCCCGCGACCCAGTCAAGTCGCAGGTCGCAACGACAGCTCAGATCGCAGGTCGCAACAGCAGCTAGGTCGCAGGTCGCAACAGAGGCTCAGGTTGCAAAAGGGACTAGGTCGCAAGGCAGCCCAACGGTCAAGAAGCTGAACAGTCAAGGAAACCCGAAGGGCAGTTTCTGCATTATAAATACTCCTACGGGAGCTTGTAAAAAAGGGGCTTTTTTTTGGAAACTGAGGAGCTACAGGCATTGTATTGAAAGACATGACACTTGAGCATATGAATATAGAATCTTGTTAAAACACCCTATGGTTATGATGTGTTTTGCTGTGTAAACACTTTGTGTATTTCTTTAAACAGTTTCAGAACATCCTGTGATTAATGAAGCTGCTCTATTCATGTCATCGTTTATGCGTCATGGCTATCCGTGTTGTATCAATGATGTTCATTTTATCGTCTGTTCTATTAATGAATGTTAATAAACTACTTTGTTAGCATTTCGTTTTATCTTTCAGGAAGTTAAGAGGTATCTTATCATAAAGAACTATTTCTTTTGTGATCAGACTACTTTACAAGCATTACCCCACAAAAGATGTGTTGCTAATGACATCTCTTGAGGTGTACATGCTTTATCTATAATCTTGCTACTCATAGTGTTGATCTGTGTTTAACATATCAATCTTGTATTCTGTATTACGTGAATGAGTGTATGTCCGCAGGTTCAAACTGGTTCTTCTGAGACCAAAAGGAAGTCATCTTAAGTGGTAGCCGGACCCACACCCCGGACGGGATCCCTACTCCAAACGGTTTAAAATCTAATTGGGACTTTTTACCGGGGAGATCCCCTACTGTTGGCCGGACAATTTTTCCCGTCAACAAGGGCCTATGTCTAGTTTCTACCTCATATCTCAGTTTGGGATTAAGAGGAGGTTTTAAAGTGTTGGTTGCAACTGCTAAAGATTCAAAAAAATTATTTCCTTCTCTGGGGAAAAAACATATGTTAAAATAAAAAAAGAAGCTGTCAACTAAGTCCCCAAATTCATTCCTACATGTTCTTAATCTCGGATGGCTTGCATGACAATGATTCTTAACCTGCTTAATCACCAACTCAAAATCTCTAAACACATATATAAATTTTACACCCAATTGGTTAGAAGTTTGCAATCCAATAATTAAAGCTTCATATTCTGAAATAATATTAGTAGAATCAAACTCTAATTTGTAAGAAAAAGGCATAAGATGAAATTTTGGATAAATTAGAAGAATACATATGCCCGTACCATATTTTGAGTAAACACCATCAAAGTATAACTTCCAGATTGCATTTTCTATCAGATCCTTACTCCCAATTGCTGAAGGGAGCTGCACCTGAGTATCTTCAACAACTTGTGCAACTTCTTGTAGCATAAAATAGGAAAAACCATCTTTTTCTTGACTGTACACAAGAGAATTACTAGAAATATCCTCAGTAATGGTTTTAACAAACTTGGTTTACTTTTATAATATTCTTTCTTCACCTCCAAAAACTGGGATTATAGCACAAGTAAAATCTAACCTCAAAACACCTCCCAACTTACCCCCCCAGGATCTGGAAAGAAGCATCTTGAAATGAGTTAGAATATCTGCCAGCACCACATCCATCACGAGACTCCTTGCTAGAATCTGAGCTAAGGAAACAACTAGATCTTTGATCAACCCCACACACTTAACGTTTTTAGAATCAAACGAGTAAATATCCTTATAAGGTTTAGTGATTTGTAAGTTCAATTTCTTCATGACTGATAAAGGCATTAAATTGTGAGAAGCCCTTGAATCTAACATACAATTATGAAGCATAAAAATATGCACCAACAACGAAATGTAAACGGGAGTAGTAGATGAATCCACCTCTTCAACATGAGGACCAAACATCACCACTGGTCTCTCTTCCTACAAATTTACTGTGTCTGCTACATTATCATCTTGAGAAAGGTTGATAAAATCTGAAATCTACTTTTTATATGTTGGGGTTTTAGCCATCTCTTTTATTAAGTTAAAAGAATTAATTGGCTTTATTAACTTCTCTGAATCTTCATCTCTCTTTTTTAAATTTTAAATTTTCTTAGATGATTGAGCAAATTTATTCACATTCTCACCTTTTGATTTTTCTTGTAAACTTTATCCTTGCTGAAATGTAGTTTTTTCTACTGAACCAATTTTCTGCTTTCCTCTATCAAGTTTCTTCAAAGGTTTTTGTGGAGTTTCCATCTGTCGAGCTATTGGATCTTCTGGCACCTCTTGATTATTCTTCAACCTTGATCTTTTCCTTGATCTTAAATCATATTTATTATGTAATTCATCTTGCATAAGATTAGTAAATTTTTTGTAATATTGATCAATTTCTTGCTCATTCAGAGACTCTTCTATTTTAGAATTGTACTCCTCACTTTCATCATCCTCTATTTCATCAACATACAATGTGGATATTTGGTTATCTTGATCCTTTTCACTATATTCTGCTACATCTTCAGACCCATATTATTTATACAAAGGAGGTTGGATCTGATCCTGATCCTTTATTTCTCTTTGCATAATCTGAAGAGGTTATACTCTAAAGCGTGGGTTAAAATTTCGATTCTAACCCTGCTGAATCTGCCTAGGAGGGATTTTTTTTTCAAGTTATAACTTCACTAGTTTATTTCGTAACTTTTTTATGACCTTAGTCATATATTCCGGTCTCTTATCATGCAAAAATTCTTCTTCCCCTTTTCCCTTATCTTGCACTTGTTGCTTTCCTTTAGTTTTTCCTACTGCAGTCAAGTTTTCTTCGATTTATAAAGCATCTGTTTGGATATGATCCAAGGTAGGGGGTGATGAGCCCCATCATTAGACATATTTGGAGGGGTTAATGGTCACCTTTTTTCCTTATTAGATCTTTTTTTCTTGCATATTTATTATTATTTGGTTTTATGATGCTAGTATAGGTGGTGATTAAGGCTAACATACTCTCAGTGCCCAATATGAGGTTGAGTGCAGAAAATCATGATTTATTAAGCATTTTTATAAGGATTTTATCATAAATACTTGGAGGAGACAACAAGGAGAAATTATTGGAGGATTTTACACCCTCAACTCTCAAAGGAAACTAAAGGATTACAAAGATTCACTCCAACAATTCGAATTCCAAAGGCAGCCAAAGGATCCCCAAGGATTCTCTCTAGCAATTCGAATTCCAGTGGTAGCCAAGCACTCAATAATTGTTTACTTAGAGTCAAGTGGACTCGATCACTATTTTCTAGGGAGCCATTGGTAGCTTCCCCGTAGAATAAATAGATCAGAGCTAGATCTAGGAAGAGTTAGTCAATTCCAGTCGATTCTAGTTGGAATTGTGTTGCAAGTTATTTTAGTGATCAAAATTTCAGAGATGTATGAGGTTATTATTTTATGAAATGAGCAGACTGATTTCATTTTATTGATTTAAGTTTCATAGAGATAGGCTTGTGGGTTAGGTCCCAATTCACCTGCCTCAAACTCTCTTTTGTACTTATTCTTTTCTTTCTATCATTTCATTAGCTTCGCTTCTGATAATTTCATTTATGTTCGAAGTTGCTGCTTAGTTTTTCTTTCAGTAGGTTGTCATAGTTTTTCCTTTTCTTGTGAGTAATAGAATAAAAAAAACCAAGAAAAGTTGTGGATCAAGACCCCCTTCTCATCTCTTTCAATAGAGCTCGAGGAGAGTGAACCTTCCCACAGGCCCAAAAATTGTTTTCTGTTTACTGTTTATGAGGTTAAAGGTAGAGTTGCATTACCATTTTTCAGTCTTCCCTTGCACTATATTTTTATGCATTTTCCTATTTATTTGTGCATAAGTTGGTAGAATTGATTGCAAGAATCATTGTTAAAGTCCCAGAGTAGCTCCGAGGCACCTCCCGCTTCGTTTTCCTTCTTTGCCTTCACAGCCTAAACACTGTTTCTATGCTTCCATTTCTTCCTTTGCCTCTTATTTGCAACTGTTGCACCCACCTTTTTCCCTAAATGCACTTAATCCCTTCAGCCCACATTATTCCTTTGTTTTGTTATTCACAGTTACCTTACCCTTTTTAATGAAAAACACGTAAAAACCATTCGAAAACCATCAAAAACTTGACCTCCACCTTCCTCCTAGAAATCCCCGCTATCGTACTTTTCATTTCACACTCTGCATGGTTTAAGTTGTTCCCATTAACACGTATCGCTTCTTGACACCGATTGCAATATAACACTTATCACTTCCTGACACCGATTTCAATATTCACCACATCGCAAATCACTCACCACAACCTTTTCCTTTGTTTCCTTCAACACTTACCGCTTCCGAATGCCGATGCGATATTGTTGCCACATCGCAGATCGCTCACCACAACCCACAACATTTTCCTTTATTTCCTTTAACACTTACTGCTTCCAAATTCCATACCGATATTTCCACCACATCACAAATCACTCACTGCAACTTGCAACATTTATGTGTTTCCTTTAAACACTTATCGCTTCCAAACGCCAATTACGATATCGACCCCACCTCCACATCATCACTCCACATCGCACATCGCAAATCACATTTTTTTGTTCTTTCTTTAACACTTACCACTCCAGATCTGCGGTATCACAATTGTGATATCGGCCCCAACTCCACATCACCACTCCGCATCACACATCACAAATCACGTTTTTTTGTTTCTTTTTTAATGCTTACCGCTCCAATTTTGCGGAGTTGTGATTGTGATATCACATATCGCAACCTTTGCCTCCATCGCATCTACGCCATCACATATTTCACATTATTCCTCTCCAAAGCCATTTATACGCCATATTATAAGGTTTTAATCTAGTTTAAAGCCCCACTTTCCACTTCTAATCCTCACTTCATGCATTAAGCCCTCCATTAGCCTCTTTAGCCTTTTTCTTTCCTCCAAGCTACAAATCAACATTTTTTCAAATAGGATTAAGTCATGGATAGTTTAGCTGCATGCATAGAAGCATGTTATATAGATAATAAGATAAGTAGGGTGTGTTTAGTTGATTGGAAAAAGTTAAGTGCAATTGAAATTAGTTTCCTTTCTGTAATTTCTTTTTAGAAATTTAATTTAGTTTCTTTCTGTTATTTTCTTTCTGCAAATTAAATTAGTTTCATTCTTGTCATTTCTTTTCAGAAATGTAGTTTAGTTTCCTTTCTGTCATTTCCTTCTAGCAATTTACTTCCAGTTCTTATCATAGTTAAAAAAACATAGCAACCTTTCATAAAGCAGAAGAGGGTGACATGAACAGATTGCATCTGCTATGTATATAGCACTGTCACCTCCAATTTTGTACGAAACCTGTGTTGAAAAAGTAAAGTAGGGAAGTCCCTAGGAGTTGTAGCACTCTTGGTGCAATACCACGGCTCACCACTTTTTGGTGTCATTTCCGGGGAGGTGTCTAGTAGATGCTTTGATTTTGTTTTTAACATTCTTTTCTGCTTTCCTTCCTTTTCATGTCATTTCAGAAATATTGAAAATAGTATAAAAATATTTGATTTTCATGTCTCGTAGGACTAGGAATACTCAAAGACTAATCTTACCCAAAACCCTACCATCACCTCCTAGCCACCCTTCACTCTTTTTCAGTGGCAGTGAGACTGAACCCCCTATAGGAGAGCCTTCTGAATATTTTGAGGATCCTATTGGGGAAGAAGAAGTAGACCTCGTTTCAACTAAGGGACCTGCTTCACATATCTTAACCATGGCTGGGATCCAAAGAGCCTTTCCCATAAGAGAGGCATATGGGGAAACTAATATCTGAGAACATTAGCCCCTCAACTCTTCCACACTTCCATGGACTTACCTCTGAGGACCCTGACACATTCATGTTTTAATTTGCTGTTGTCTATAGGACTTATGACTACACCTCTGATGATCATAAGTTGAAGCTATTCCCATCCACCCTTAAGGATGTAGCCTTGGTTCATGGGTCTGCCTAGGGATAACATCACTACCCTGGCACAGATGGAAGAGACCTTCAATGGAAAATACAAAGCCTACTATAGGTCCAAGGGAAATAAGGATGAGATATTTAGGATGACTCTAGGTCCAGATGAATCCTTAGAGGACTATGAAGAGAGGTTTCAACTGAACTATAAGAGATCCAACTGTACTTTTGATCCTAACTCACTTAAACTTGTACTTCTTCGAGGGATCAGTGAAGAGATGATAGAAACCTTGAATATGCTATCAGGAGGAGATATCTACCAACAACCCTATGAATCAATCAAAACTGTCTTCCAGAACCATTCTAGGGAATTTAAGAAGAAGGGAAGAGCTAGCCAAAGTACATCCATTACCCCTTCCTCCTCCACCTTCATAAAACATGAGATTGGAAACATGCTATAGGACCTCAAGAGTGACATGCTGCACACCTTTTCCTTGAAAATGGACACAATGCATGTCAAAAGGAAGAAAGACGAAGTAGAGAGAGAACTGGCCATATTTTTTCCTAGATGTACCAGGAAGCACCCAAGAAATGAATGTCCACTGGATGTCATAGAGGTTTTCTTAGTCTGTGAGGAGAATTATGCCACAGAAAAGTGTCTCTCCTTACTTGGACTTAAGGTTGTATATCAAGGTGGGGAAGCAATGCCAGAGCAACTTTGTTTAATCAACCAGAGAAGGCCTCAAGGCCCTCGGCCATATCAAAAAGGTATGCAAGGTGCACCTTACTCTTATTGTCACAACAATCAGAGTGCACTCGTGCAACCTTGGTACACCCCCACTCCTCCATCATGTTCTACACCTCCTACTTTGAATTACAACCATTCATATCATCCTCAGCCAGTAAACTAACCATTCTAGAAGTATGTTCACCAACCTCAGTGGAAAAATCCATTCCAAGGGTGGAGGCCTCAACAAAATCAACCACCTGCTCTAATGCCTCCACCCAAACCTCAACCTCATATTACTCATGCTACTCCACCTAGGCTACCTATACCCGTACAAACTAATCCGAACCCGAACAATAGATGGGCACAACAGACTCCCAGTGGAGAAACATCCTATCCAGCTTATGCTATGGAGATACAGGAGGTTAATCTCAGGTCGGGAAGATTTCTCCCAGACGACCATCCTCTGTCTAAATAAAGGGAATTTTGAGGTCTAAATTGGGCCTCCTAAGGATATAATAAAATAATAGCTAAATCAATAAAATAATATTTATGAATTTTAAATTCACTTTTTGCGCCACAATCCATATAACCATAGTTAAATTAAATTCAAAAGTTGTATCAAAATAAAATTAATAAAAAAATTGTATTGATGTGACTATAAATAAGAATGAACTTTTCAAGAAAAAGTCATTATCATTGAACAACTAATGCATTTGTATTTTGTACTTAAATAACTTAAAATAAAATATAAATATAAATTTATAAATTCTTAATTATATTATATGCTATTAATTAAAATTTATATTATTTAAATTGTATAATAACATTAATATACTATACAAATATAATATAATAGAATAAATGTATAGGGATATGCATTGTTTCTTTCAAAAATATGAAATGACAATAATATATTTATATTCAAAAAGTGTGAAATGACATTTATTATGAGTAATTTACTTTGACTTTAAAAGTACTTAGAGCACTACCATGGTTAACCATGAGTTTTTATCCACCATTGAAAATGTGACAAGTAAGTACCTTTAACTCAAGTAATGCCACCTCAACCATTAGGGATGATGTCATCCCCTAAAATGTGATTGGTTCTCAAAAAGTGAATTTTGATTGTACATTTTCCTTATGAGGCCCATTTTAGACCTCAAAATTCCCCTAATTTCCACCTGTAGAGGTTGAGGAGGAAAAGGAAGAAGGTAACACTCAGATCCAACAACCTCCTTTCCTTGAGTGCTTGATCCACCCTAGTCAGCATACCCTTGAGGAGATTGAACTCCTGGGAGAATTGGAAAATTTGTGCGTATATATACCACTTCTCCAGGCCATTAGAGATGTCCCTATCTATAATAGGCTCATCAAAGAAAAGTGCTTCAAGAAACTTGGGAGAAGGAAGAAATATACCCCCACCATCAATGTGCTAGGACAACTGTCTGACCTAATGATGGGAAGGCTGATATTTCCAAAGTACCTGGACCCTAGTAGTCTAGTTGTTGATGTGCATGTAAATGGTGTCATAGTCCCCATTATTATAATTGATCTAGGGGCTGCTATCAATGTCATGACCAAGGAAACTATGTTGAAAATTAATCTCCAAGGGACTTTGAGGAAAACCACGATAGTTTTGCAACTTGCAGATCGTTCCATAGTAACTCCGAAAGGAATTTTTGAGGATGTTATGGCTATCATTGACGCTTGAGAGTATCCTACAGATTTTCTAGTCCTACAACCAAAAACCAAGATTAATGGTTATCTCCTCATCTCAGGGAGACCTTGGTTAGCCACTACAGATGCTTATATTAGTTGTCGGGCCAGAAAAATGACTATAAAAATTGGGCCTTTGTCTAAACAGCTAGTATTATATCCTCCAGCCCAACCTTCCATTGATCATGATCTCCCTATATGGTTAGAGGATGAAGAAGATGAGTTATATAACACTTCCCCTATGTGTACAATAGATGCTATTCTTAGAGGGGGGCAGCTTGATGAAGATGAAATCATCGACCATGCCATTCAAAACCAGTCCTCCACTAACATTCCTCTCGAAACATTAGTCAAAGAGTCTGAAAGCCAACCTTGGATGAAAGTGCACTCAGTTGAGTCAACCTCTGAATCCACCAAAGCTATTGAGTTTGGCCCATCCAGGTATCTGAAAATCGACCCAAACCTCTCGAATGAAGAAGAGATGTAGTTGTGACAACTTTTGAAAGAGAATCTAGATGAATTTTCTTGGGATTACAAAGACATGAAAGGGGTGAATCCTTCAGTGTGAAAACATCATATTTACATCAAAGAAGGATGCAAGCCCATGAGACAACCCCAAATAAGGATGAACCTGGCTCTGAAGGACATAGTCAAAGAAGAGCTGCACAAATTATTGGATGCAGGGTTCATATATCCTATATCCGATAGTGAGTGGGTATCTCCTCTTGTCTTAGTCCCAAAGAAGAAAGGGAAGTGGCGAATTTGTGTTGATTATCAAGAACTTAACAAAGCCACCAAGAAATATCATTTCCCTTTGCCCTTTATAGACCAAGTCTTAGATGGCCTTATGGGGAAGAAGTTATTTTCCTTCTTAAATGGGTTCAGTGGGTACAATCAGATTCAAATCAGCCCTAAAGACTAGGATAATACTACTTTCACTTGCCCTTTGGGTACCTTTGCTTATAGAGTCCTACCCTTTGGGCTATGCAATCAGCTACCTTCCAAAGAGTTGTCTTGAGCATCTTTTCTGAGTTCGTCCATGACTCTATTGAAATCTACATGGATGATTTCACACCATATGGGGATGACTTCCAGAAAGCTCTCTCCAATTTGGTTAAAGTACTTAGGAATATGCATTGAGATGCATCTCTCCTTGAGCTTAGAAAAGTGTGAATTCCTGAAGAAAGAAGGGGTTGTATTGGGACACTCTATATCCCAAGCATGAATATAGGTAGACCCGAACAAAATAACTATCATCAAAAGGGTACCTACTCCTCAAAAGAAAAAAGATGTCAGGAGTTTCTTAGGCCTAGTTGGTTACTATAGAAGGTTCATCAAATATTTCAGCAAGGTGGCTTCGCTATTAGTTGGGTTATTGGCCAAATTTTCTGAGTTTATTTGGTCTGGTCCTTGTCAAGAGGCTTCCGAGCTTATTAAGAGAAATTTGACTACTGCCCCCATCCTCTGAGGTCCAAATTGGACTCTGCCTTTCCACATCCACATTGATGCATCCGAAAAAGCTGTAGGGGCAACATTAGGACAATTAGAGGACAAAATCCCTTATTCCATTTATTTCATCAGAAATAATTTGTCCAAGGCCGAGCTTAATTATACTATTACTAATAAGGAAATTTTTGCCATTGCCCATGATTTGAACAAGTTCAGGAATTATGTAATTGGATATCAGACCTTTGTTCACACTGACCATGCAACCATCAAGTATTTAATGAACAAAATGGATGTTAATGCTAGAATTATTAGATGGTTGTTACTTCTGCAGCAATTTGATTTGACTATTGTTGATAAACCTGGAAAGGATAATGTTGTTGCAGATTTTTTGTCCACGTTAGCTCTCCCTGTAGGAGAATAAGGAATGGTGGATGACCAGCTTCCTGATGAAGACCTCTTTTATATATAAACACTCTCACCATGGTTTTCTAATATAGCCAACTACTTGGTTGCTGGGAGACTCCCTCCTAATCTTTCATTCAGGGAGAGGAGCAGAATCATCAGAAAAAGCGCCCCTTTCACATGGATTGGGAGAAACCTTTTCAAGTTAGGCCTTGATCAAATACTAAGGAGATGTGTGAGGGAGGAAGAATTTTTTGATATCCTCTCTTCATATCGTGAAAACCCATGTGGAGGCCACTTTTCTGCAAAGAGAAATGCTTACAAAGTTTTTCAGGCAGGGTACTATTGGCCTACCCTTCCCCAAGATTCCAGAATATACACCAACATGTGTGACCAGTGCCAAAGGATGGGGAAACCAACACAAAGGGATGACATGTATTTACACCCTCAGGTGGATCTTGAGCCATTTGATAAATGGGGCATGGAATTTGTTGGACCTATTGATCCACCATCTGAAAAAAATAAGTATATCATAGTCTGCACTGATTACCTAACAAAGTGGGCTGAAACAAAAATAGTGAAGGTAGCAACCGAGGAGAAAGTAGCAGAATTTAGGGAGAATGTGTTTTGCAATTTTGGGTACCCTAGATAAATATTCACTGATCAGGGAGCACAATTCACCTCTCACCTCATTGAGAATATTTTGAGGAAGCACAAGATTAAGCATAAAAATTCCACTGCCTATCACTCTCAGGCGAATGGCCTAGTAGATGTAACTAACATAGCTTTAGAAAGAATCCTCATCAAGGTTGTGAGCAACAACGGAAAATATTAGGCAGACATATTGGTAGAAGCTACTTGGGCCTACAACCCTACTTGGAAGACAACAACAAGATTCACTCCTTATGAACTAGTCTATGGTACGAAGGCTCTACTTTCATTTGAGTTTGAATTCAATACCTTAAGAGTGGCAGATGAATTAAATCTAGATCTATCGAATGCCCAAAAAGAGAGGTTGCTGCAACTAAATGGATTATATGAGTTCATAATACAAGCACTTCTTCACACAGAGGTATTTCAGATGTAATTGAAGGTATGGCATGACAAGAACATCAAAGAAAAGACCTTCCAAGAAGGAGATTGGGTGTTGTTGTATGATTCAAGGTTTAAATATTTTAAAGGCAAGCTAATGAAAATATGGTTAGGACCTTACACAGTGAAAAAATGTTTTGATAATGGCACAGTTCAAATCAAAACCATAGATGAGGAAGGAATCCCCTTGCTTGTCAATGGTCACAGATTTAAAATTTACAAGAAGCCTTTGTCAAAGGCAGAGTTCATAAATTCAATAAGCAGAGAGGTGTATGTGATGGGAAAATCCATAGTTTCCCACACCTCCTGAAAAAATAAAAATAAAAAATAATAAAGATCCATGGGTGAAAACCTCTTTGAGGCACCCAAGGCAAGCTTGTGGGTTGAAAACCTCGACGGAGGCAGCTCACTTGCTCAAAAAAAAGGAGGAAAAAAGAGAATAAAGATCCATGGGTGAAAACCTCTCTAAGGTTCCCAAGGAAAGTCCGTGGGTTGAAAACCTCCATGGAGGCAACCCAATTGCTTAAAAAAAAAAAGAGAAAAAAAAATACATCTGCAATTTTGTGTTTTCTGTGTTTGTTGTTTTGCAGGTTATTAATGGTTTCTGGAAACACAGGAAGGCATTCAACTTCTTTTCCCTTCTTATAATTTACCATCCATCCCATCATTCACTCCATTCATTTTAATAACTTCCTCCATCACCTCCATGCACCACATTCCTCCATTCCTGAGAACAAGGTAGCAAGGAAATTCCTACAGACATCTTATGTCTGAGATTGCTACAAACACTAGGGAATTCCTACATCGCAAAATCTTGTTCTTGAACAACAAAGAAAATAATAGAGGAGTAGGAAAAGAAGACCCCAAGCAAGACCAGAGTGTCACCCATGGCATCTAGAGAATCCCCACACAATATCTCCAACAGGAAGAAATGACAAGGAAAGATGAGAAGCTCACTTAGAGAGTTGCTCACTTAGCAAGATTCTCACTCAGAGAACAGGAAAAAAGTGAATAACACAACATCTAAAAGGCTTGTCTCCTCAATTTAGCTCTCGTAAAATCCTTGGAAATGATAGGTAAACTCAGGTATAGCTTCTCACCCCTTGCTATGCATCCATAATAGCCATAAATAATTAAATTTTATTATTTAGATTTTAAGGGGCAGAAAGGTGGCCAGTTAGCTTGGCCACCATCGTGAAGTATGGCTAGGGAGAACTACAAAGTCACACCACTTGGGAATTCAAAATAAAATAATTTAAATCAAGTGGAGTTGAGGAGAACGAGGGGAGGAAACATGCAATCCATCATGAAATTATGGGGATAAGGAAACAATGGTTTCTAACAAAAACTGGAGCTAAGGTCGAGTTACATAAGCACTCCATAATTAGTTGCGTAGTCTAATAAAGAGGGCCCTTCTTATCCAAACTAGTAAATTAAAAGAAAATTAAGGGAGAGAGACTGACGAAAGCTCGCAGCACAACAACAGTGAGCCTCAGCTGTGTATTTTGGGACAACATGCAGCGGCAACAACAAAATAGCATCACCCTACCCATGGCCTAGTCCTCTTTCGTAAATATGAGCAAGGAAGCTTTTATAGCAACCCAAACAAGGCCGGATTCCACTTCTAGCCTTAGAGAATAAGAAGAAGAACCAGAAGAAGAAGAAGAGCCAAAAGAAGAACTAGAAGAGGAACAAGAAGAAGCAGAAGAAGAGCTAGAAGAAAAACTAGAAGAGGAACAAGAAGAAGAAGAGGAAGAGCCAAAGGGCCAAGGAAAAATAGAAGATATGGCCATAGAAGTCATAGAGATAGTAGAAAGTGGGCAAGAAGCAAGCATTAGGGGAATTTTGAGGTCTAAAATGGGCCTCATAAGAAAATTGTACAACACAAATTAACTTTCTAAGAACCAATAAGATTCAATATGACGACGTAAACCATGGGGGATGATTCACCATTTTTTAAGTAAAAGGGTAAAAGATTAAAAATTAATAAAATAATAAAACCACTTTTTCAACTCATATTTTCAACATATCTCCCAAATGTTTTAATCAAATTTCAAGTGGGAGTACTCATTGGATGCAAAATTTAATTCCTCATCCAAGGATTACCCATGTTGTGTACTTTTGATGGACCCTAGTAGAGGAAAAATGAGAAATAGATGAAAAAACGTGATTGCAATCGTGTTTTTCATGTATTTCTCATTTTGCGTGTAGCTTCATCCATTAAAAGTATGAAAAATGGGTACTCCTTGGATGGGGAATTAAATTTTTCATCCAACTGGTAGTCCTGCATGAAATTTGAGTAAAAAATTTGGGAGATAAGTTGAAAATACGAGTTGAAAAATTAGCTTTTTATTTTTTTCCCTCTAAAATTTGATGATGTAATCAAATATTATTTGATTATTTCCACTATTATTTTATAATTTCCTTAGGAGGCCCATTTTAGACCTCAAAATTACCTAATGCTCACAACACAACACCACGTCCCCTCAATACAAAGAGGTAGTTTCCACCTTAGCTCCTCTGAGTGTAAAGAGAAAAAGGCAGACCTCTATGTATTTCAGAGTTGACAAGAGTCAGAGGATAAGTCATAGAAAGAAAGAAAATCCTCCCACGAGCCCAATTATCATTGAAGAATCACCAATGGAGGAGGAAAGAATCGAATAAACAGTTCCGAAGGAGCAACTGTAGAAGGCATAGACAGAGAATGTAGCATTGAAGGAGAAATTGCAGCAAAAAGGGCAGCAAGTAGCCACCATGACAGACTTATGCATAGAAGCCCTTTAACACAGATTCCATTATGACTCATATATTGTGTACCTCAAGGAGAAATGGCTCCTATTTCAAATGAAGACTATAGCCTCCCATGGATCACTACTTTCCAATATTGTAGGATATTCATGAATTTCTACAAGCAAGATAACATGGTTGATAAGGCAAAGATGGCAGAGTTTTATGTACATAACCTTGTGCTGAAAAATCTGGATATTTGGGACCCCAATCCTACAATGGGGGATATGTAGTTGATGGCTCCAATATCTTGGATGATGAATGAGGACACTAGAGCAAAACAGATATGGAGGGTCATGGGAAGAAGAAATAGAGAACCCTTATATATCAGACCAGAATTTTTCATCCCAAGAGGAGTCATCCTTAACTGTCGAGAGATTGAAATGGACCCTGCACTAGTTGAGAGCTACCTTTAGGCTTAGACACAGGTAATAGGCCACTTTGATGATGTTTCTAAGAGGATAAAAGATGAGTGCATGATGGTTAGCCAAAGGAGATGGAACAACCTCCCTCACAACCTCAATAATAGGGAGTACCATACTCTAGAAAGACTAAGGGGTGCACTGGAAAGGGCACCATATAAAAGAGGGCCACGCAGGCTAAAAATATCCAATGGTTGGGACTAAAGATCAGCCCACCTTTGCTACTGGGGTTGACTGATGAAAAGGACATAGATGCACAAGATAGAGAATGGGAGAATGCATAAAAGAATAATGGTTTTTACCTCCTTGGGGAACTCCCACACTTCTTCCTCAGGATATCAGGGGGGTTGTCAAATCCTTGAAGAAAATGCAGGAGGAGGATTAGTTGCTCAAAGGATAAGAAACCATTCAATAGGGGGGTGATGATGAGCCCCATCATTAGACATATTTGGAGGGGTTAATGGTCACCTTTTTTCCTTCTTAGATCTATTTTTCTTACATCTTTATTATTATTTGGTTTTATGATGCTAGTATAGCTGGTGATTAAGGCTAACATACTCTGGGTGCCTATATGAGGTTGAATGCAGAAAATCATGATTTATTAAGCATTTTTATAAGGATTTTATCATAAATACTTGGAGCAGGAAGCAAGGAGAAATTATTGGAGGATTTTCCACCCTCCTTAACTCTCAAAGATAGCCAAAGGGTCCCAAAGGTTCTCTCTAGCAATTCGAAATCGAAAGGCAGCCAAAGGATCCCCAAGGATTCTCTCCAACAATTTGAATTCCAGGGGCAACCAAGCACTCAATATTTGTTTACTTGGAGTCAACTGGACTCAATCACTATTTTCTAGGGAGCTATTGGTAGTTACCCTGTAGAATAAATATAGCAGAGCTAGAGCTAGGAAGAGTTAGTCAATTCCAGTCAATTCTAGTTGGAACTTTGTTGCAATTTATTGAGATTTTTATTTCAGTGATAAAACTTTCAGAGATGTATGAGATTATTCTTTTATGAAATGAGTAGACTGATTTCATTTTAATGATTTAAGTTTCAGAGAGTTACGCTTGAGGGTTAGGGCCCAATCCACGTGCCTCAGCCTGTCTGTTGTACTTTTTCTTTTCTTTCTGTCATTTCATTAGATCCTCTTCTGATAATTTCATTTATGTTCCAAGTTGTTGCTTAGTTTTTCTTTCAATAATATGTTGTATTTTTTCATTTTCTTGTGAGTAATAGAATTAAAAAAAAACAGTAAAATTTGTGGATCAAGAACCCCTTCTCATCTCTGTCAATAGAGCTCAAGGAGAGCGAAACTTTCCACAGGCCTAAAAACTAATTTCTGTTTACTATTTCTGAGGTTAAAATTAGAGTTGCACCACCATTTTTTGGTCTTCCCTTGCACTATATTTTTACGCATTTTCCTGTTTCTTTGCACATAAGTTAGCAGGATTGATTGCAGGAATCATTGTTAAAGTCCCAGAGCAGCTCTGAGGCACATCCCGCTTCATTTTCCCTCTCTGTTTTCATGGCTTGAACACTGTTTCTACACTTATATTTCTTCCTTTGCCTCTTATTTTCAACTGTTGCACCCACCTTTTTCCCTAAATGCACTTAAGCCCTTTGGCCCGCCTTATTCCTTTGTTTTTTTATTCATGGATACCTTACCCTTTTTAGCACAGAACATGTAAAAACCATTTGAAAACCATCAAAAAATTGGCCTCCACCTTCCTCCTCAAAATCTCTGCTACCATACTTTTCATTTCTCACTCCGCATGGTTTAATTTGTTCCCGTTAACACTTACCGCTTCCCGACGCCAATTATGATATTCACCACATCGCAAATCGCTCACCGCAACCTTTTCCTTTGTTTCCTTCAACACTTACCACTTCCTAACGTTGATGCGATATTGTTGCCGCATAGCACATCGCTCACTGCAACCCACAACATTTTCCTTTGTTTCATTCAACACTTACCGCTTCCGAACACCGATGTGATATTTCCGCCGCATCGCAGATCGCTCACCGCAACCCGCAACATTTCCCTATTTCCTTTAAACACTTATCGCTTCCGAACGTCGATTGTGATATCAGCCCCACCTCCACATCACCAATCCACATTGCACATTTCAAATCACATTTTTTTGTTTATTTTTTAATTCTTACTGCTCTAATTTTGTGAATTTGCAATTGCGATATCACATATTGCAACCTTTTCCTCCATCGCATCTTCTCCATCGCATACTTCACATTATTCCTCTCCAAAGAAATTTCTGCACCATATTATAAGGTTTTAATTTGGTTTAAACCCCCGCTTTCCACTTCTAAGCCTCATTTCATGCGTCAAGCCCTCCATTAGCATCTTTAGCCTTTTTCTTTCCTCCATGCTGTAAATCAATTTTTTTTCAAATAGGATTAATTCATGGATAGTTTATTTGCATGGATAGAAGCATGGTAGATAGAGCGTAAGATAAGTAGGGTGTGTTTAGCCAATTGGCCAAAGTTAAGTGCAATTGAAATTAGTTTCCTTTCTACAATTTAATTTAGTTTCTTTTTGTCATTTCCTTTCTACAAATTAAATTAGTTTTATTCTTGTCATTTATTTTCAGCAATTTAGTTTAGTTTCCTTTCTGCCATTCCCTTCCAGCAATTTAATTTCCAGTTCTTATCATAGTTAAAAAAAACATAACACCCTTTCGTAAAGCAGAAGAGGATGACATGAACAAATTTCATTTGTTGTGTATATAACATTATCACCTCCATGTTTTTACGAACCCCGAGTTGATAAGTAAAGTAGGGAAGCACTTGGGAGTTTCAGCACTATTGGTGCAATACTAGGGCTCACTAGGGGGCCTTATTTCCCTTAAAGTGAAACAAAAGTATGGTTCAAAAGCTCCAGCCAAAACAACTTTTTCTCTAGTAGGTGGAGGTTTTATTTCTACCAGAAGACTGTTATACAACTTGTTAAATATTTTAATAAAATCTCCAACATTTCCTTCTTGTTTCCTTTTAATAGCATTAAATTCTATCAAATAATACCCATGATCCTTTTTTTCAACCCATCTTTGAGTAACACTACTCTCCAATTATTCCCAAGTGTTAATTGATTTAATTGGAAGGGTTTTGAACCACTTTCGAGCTTCTCCATCTAACTAATTAACAAACATCCTCAAAACCACATGAAGATATTATACATTCAAGTTTTCAGTGAAGGCACAAAATGTAGAAATATGTTTTTCTGCTGAGATTTCATCCTCCCCTGTAAAATGAGGCAAAAATTTAAGGTAGTGTCGTGGCATTGCATTCATTGGTTGAGAAATATTTAATGGAGCATACCTATTCAAGAGAAAAGCAGGGACTGCCATATTGAGATTCTGATTAGCACCAGATTGAAAAATGAGATGCGGAGGGGGTAACACAGATATAGGGACTGGTTGTTTCAAAGGAGAAATAGACTACTGCAAAGCTTCAAAATTAATAATTGAAACTTCTTGAAAATATGGGAAAGAAAAAGAAATTGATTCAAACAATGTTTCCTCCAAAGTCGGTTCGGGGAAAACTGTCCGAGAAGCCGTAGGTGATTCTTCAAAGAAATGAAGAGTTTTGATTACCCCTTATGAGTGAAAAAAATAGGTCT
Source organism: Pinus albicaulis (assembly GCA_034641835.2). NCBI lineage: Eukaryota > Viridiplantae > Streptophyta > Pinopsida > Pinales > Pinaceae > Pinus > Pinus albicaulis. The sequence continues at coordinate 790,534,453 of CM076579.1, forward strand.
GTTTATTAGAACTGATACTTGGAGAAAACAAGGTAGGGCTTGGAGTGACCAGGGATTTGGTTTTCCAAACCCTTCTTGATACTAGCTTTTCTGGGTCAGACAAGATTGGAAGTTTTTGTTGCGAGGTATCCGACCTTATATGTGGTCTTCTTGAAGCGAGGACTATGATTATGATTAAAAATATAGCCTAATCACTTTATTTTTTCATCAATCGAAGAAATTATTTCTTTAACAAAACCCAGGGAAAAATAGCTTCGTGTCTCCGTTCCCCGCAAACATCTCCAAAAACTGTTGTCCCTTGAGTAACAATCTCAGGTTGTGTTGAGATTAGTGCTCAAGACATTTATAATAAATTTGAAATAAAATATTTGCTGCCCTTTCATTTTGAAAACCCCAAAATGTAATATATAAACCCTTTAATATTTATAACAAAATAAAACTATCACAATGCCTTAAAATGATGAATACAAATGAACATGAATCAGATAGAAATGTTGGTGGAAATTTTTTTGATAAAAGGTTGCTAACACGGAATTTACTATCTTTGGTTTTAGAAGAAGATGTAATTAAGTAGAACTAACATTTAGAATAAAGGAGAGATTCATTAAGGTATTTAACAATAAATCACAATGTAATATTAGAGACCAAATATTACATTACTTCATTCTGAGAAGAAATAAAACATATGATGAAACAAGGAAAAATAATCATACTCATCAATTTCTGGAAATTATCCTGAAATATTTATTCATTCTAATAAAGATAAAGTACCAAAATTTGTGATAATCTGAGGTCCAAAACTCCAGAACCTCTTTCATCTTCAAAAAAAATCTTATATACAACATTACAAAATGGAAAATTATGAAACTTTCAACTTCCTAAACTAATTTCTTTCGACCATTACATGGGAATAGAAAATAAAAAGTAATCTACAGAAAACTAAGTAAAATATTAAATAAAACATTTGGTCACTAAGCAGCTTGAGATCCTAGAATAGAGGAGGCTCATATTTCCATATCTTTTGCTTGTGGAGACATACACTCTTTGCATTTCCTCCACAAGTCCAAATTTGAGCTAGAACAATTAACAAGTTTTACATGTGCCATTCGAAAATTGGTAATCTTGGAATATGTTGGTGTTTCTGAAAATAAATTCTTCATCATCCATAGTAGCTGAAAGTATTTATGTAAGTAATTAACGATAGCGGCCCCCTTTAAAACAGTAGTCTTCTCATGCGAATTCCCAATCTTGATGTTTTCCTCCACTAGTAATGTCTCATATGTTTACCAAGGGTGGCAGTTTCCTTGTTGATCCCAAAAAGATGGTAGACCAACCCTAGTTCTCTTATCAAATAAAATATTAAACTTTGTTACTGCTCCTTTGAATTCATTCAACTTTTTCTCTGCAACTTTCCTATATGAATTCTTAACAATCATCTTGTTCAGATCTAGCACACACAGGGTCCTATCTTCAATCCCGAAATCTTTCAATTCTTGTGTAGACTTGGATTTTATAAAATCAATAAGTCCCTTAGCATACAAAACTTTTTTTTGTGACTTTTTTTTATTTGTCACAATAACTCCTTCCAAGTCTCTCACAATAATCTTTTATTATCTAATAATAACAAGCAAATACCACACATTCTTGACAACTTCAATATGTCAGTCCACGTGATTTCCGTGACCTGAATGAGGGACATATTCCATTTCAATTTCTCCTTCAATTCCTTGATTTCTTGACAAGATTTTTCATAATATTTTCTATACTTTTCAACATTTTCCTTAGTCATCTGCACCTATTTCTCTATGAATTTGATCAGGCTTGCAACTAGTTTCTAGGTCCCTTTGAGTCCCTTTTAAATCAATCTATGCCATTATTAACTCAGTCATGACTTGAGTTAGTTTGGCAGCAGCGTCCTCAAAATCTGATGAAACAACAACAATACAGACATGAGCATCTATTTTATTTTGCAACATATCGTTCATCTCTTTCAATTTGGATAATTCCTCATCCTTTGTCAACAAATTCTACAACAACTATTGTTTCTTTGTTTCTACTTGAGCTACCTCTATAGCTATTGGGTTTTCTCCAGTGGGAAGCTTAAGCTTCTTCTTCAAGGCTTGAATCTCATATTCAAAACTCTACAACAACTTCTAAACTACTAATTTATCTTCAGGGTAAACTCCAATCTTGGTAATGATCTTTTTTAATTATTCATTTTGTGTGCAGTAAGCTATTGAATTTTGTTTCTCCAATTTTAATTTCTTTATCACCTTACCCAACATGTTTTCAGCTTTGGCAGCAGTTGACATAGTCATGTTCAGATAATTAAAGATCAAATGACCAGTCAACATATGAAGGTTAATCTTATCCGGGAGAGGAATATTTTTTGCATCAACCGTTAAATTACCAGTTTTGAAAGCAACAAAAGATGTCACAGTCATGGGTGAAGGATGACACAAATCTATCCTTAGCTGATCCTTTTTTTAATTTCATTGCCAAAAACAATCTATTCTACTTAGGAGAGATTTGAGCTTCTTAATGAGATTCTATACTCTTTCTTATCTTCTTATTTATTTCCTCAATCTGTGAAAATAACTGCTTGATATTTGGAATAGAATCATGGCATGTGTCCTCAGGAACATGAGATGAGGGAGTACATGAAGTTTACCCCAACTGTAAAGAATATATTGGCATGTTTGATGAACTAATGTCATCCATTGGCTTTGTTTTCTTGACTTATTTCTTTACATCACCCTCCAAATCAATTACTTATTCTCTTCCCCTTTTGAAGCCTTTTTCAATGGGGTGTGGGGTTTCCACCTCCATTTTCACACATGAAAAATACTGTCCACCATATGCAAGTTTCTCCACCTCTGGTCTGGATTCATGAATAAAAGGAGCATATCCATTTTCCAATATGTGATTTTAGATTACATGATGTGGGTCATAAGCCCATTTTTCCCTAACAACAAATGCATGCCATCCAACATTTTATGAGATTCTTCATTTGCTTGTCTAATATTTACAATAAATGGGCCCACACTCCTGGGTAACTTGAATAGGTGACCCTTTTTCATAGGCATAACGTGAATTTGATCCACATTACGACCCTACCTTATGAACTCTAAAGCAAACATTCTCATAGGAACAAAAGTAGGTAGTTTGAAAGGTTCAATATCGGCTCCATACAACTTGATCTCTGTATGATCCTCAAAAGTAAACCAATCCCCAAATTTCACATCTTTGCTTAATTGTAAAAATTATCGAGCCTTGGGAAAGAAAAATGATACAGGTGATCCATTCAAAATTGAATATACAATTGGCATAAAAGAGTAAGGGAAATCAAATAGACCCTCATTTCCTACTTCCCTTCTCACTATATCTATCCAGAAGACTATTGAATACTTGTTTCTATTTAAATTCATAACATTTAACTCCATTCAAGTAAAAAATTCCACATGACTATATAGAATCAAATAAGTAATAAGGGAGGTAAATATAAAACACCCAGTAAGTGATAGATTCATAAATTGAGTATTGAAAAAATTCTCCAAATAGGAAGGAATATCCAAAACCACTTCAGGCTTCATCATTAGGAAAAAATTCCCAAAATTGGCTTATCTACCATTACAACATCCTCTATGCCTAAAATTTCAGCCAAAATTTGAAGAACTCGTCTCATCTATTCAAAAAAAATATTCAAAAATATTTATCTGATTCTAGGAAAAATTGTGTTTTTTCGGGCATTAAATAAAGTAACATTTGAGCAAGATCATTTTTGGGAAAATCTTGAAAGTATGTGGATATAAATTCATCAAAGAAACTCATATATGAATTTCCAGTGGGATAATAGCGAGATTGTCAAATTAAGAGAGAATATACTTGGAAAACATTCTATCCCATCTGGTTCATTACAAAACACTTTTGAGGGTACATTTCCGAAACCAACCAATGAATGAATTCAAGGAAAATATAGGTTTGAGGAACAAATGCTGATAAAACTTCTAACTTGACGAGAGCAGAGTAGAGAGGGATATTGGATTGGAATAGTATGACGTGTTGATAAAACTGAGGATGGTCAACTGGACAAATTATGTCAGCTGTTATCACTAAGTTGGTACATATGGGATGCTCCACCAGTCAACCTAGAGTAACTCTTTCAAACTTACTTCTAGCTGAAAATTATCCTTTTCAGCACGAGAGAGCTCTCTCAAAGATAAAGATGATTTTATTAAAATGGAACTTGAGGCATATATATGTTTTCATGAAAAGATAATATGCGAAGATACACAACAATCTAATGTTTGAAGGAAGTTAGATCATGATATACATGAATTATATGTAATAAAAAATTATAGTACTGAAGATAAAATAATAGAATACATAAGAAAAATGCTCATGAAAATATCAATGAATCTCAAGTGAAGAGTGGTTCAAAGCCTGGTGAGAAATTTTCTTGGTTGGAACATAAATCCTGCATCTTCTTCTAAGAAATCAAGTTTTTTTGGCGGTAATACCCTTCTTTTTCTTCTTACTTCCTTTGATATCTACAACTTTGATCACTGGAGTCTCTTCTATGTATATAGCCTGAAGAATATCCTCAATATTTCCTTTCCCTAATGTTTGAATTTTTGTTATCCTTCCATGCCTCTTCTTGCTGGTCTTTGACTTGATACTTGTAGGTTTAGGCCATGGAACTTTTGTTTCTTGTGCATTCTCTACTTCAACATCCATGGTCTCTAGAATGGGATCCATTTGCTCGTCATTTACACCCTCTATTTCAGCTATGGGTTTGTCACTCTTGCTTGAAGGAGTAGCTTTTGATTTAGCTGCCTCCTTGGGTGTTAAAGCATCTACTTCATAACCACTAAGAAACAGGAATGTAGCCCAGTCTCTATTCAACTTTTTCAACTCCTCCAACACCAGTATCTTAATCAACCCATGATGAAAAATTGAAATCTCACTACCTTCTGGCCTAGCTTGAACTTTTTCTGACATCTTTCCTAGGCTCCTAAATAAGAAAAATGGAAGGTCTAGAGATTGCTTACCAATGAAATGTAGAAAGAGCCTAAAATGATACTGATAAACCATATGGAACCTCCCTTCACATGTGAAGTATTTTTGAATTACAAGCAGTAGTTTGGAGTAGTTTTCTTTAAGGAAACTCCTTGGGATTCCAGATGTCATATCTACTCTAATATGTTCAAGTTTCATGAATTCATCACATTTCTATAACTTGAACTTAGTGGCTTTGAACCACTCTTCTCCCATCCTAGGAATATCTATGGCTTGGGAAAAATTTTCAGGTGACACCACAAAAATCAACACACCCACCTTGGATAGAGTACCCATGAAATTCACTGCAAATTATTTTGAAACTTGGGCATGATAACCTTGTAATTTCTGGCATAACCTCATGCATCCAACATTGTTTAAGGCTTCTGCAAAGCTAGGGTCCTCATTGAGAAATTTTAGATCCATGGGCTCATCCTCTAGGGTGGCTCCACTGGGGATGGGGTGCCCCTGTGGTACAACAAAGAACCAGCAGACTAGGTGCCTTATTCATTGGGATGATCCCAACCTCTTGTCATATTCTTTAGCCTGCATTCATCCCTTGACATTCTCTTGAAGTAAAAACACTTGTACAAACTGAAACTTCCAACTACAATCTTCAAACTAAATGTTGAAAGAGATTCTTACGCAGCAATATTAATTATGTATATGCCAATCCTACTCTAACATTTGAAAACCAAAATTTCAATTTCAATCAATATGAAATTTCTAGCATAGCCAATCAAAGAGTTAATCCAACACTTGGGCTTCTTAATTTTACTTGAAAAAAATTGGAAGAGAGTCATCTAATGGCAACTCGGAATGAAAATTGAATCCCTACTCCATAAGAAATATAAAATTTGTCTTGGCTGATGACTGTAAGAGACTTACCATTGGATCTTGGAAACCATGAAAAAACACCTTTTCATGAGAGTAAAACCATGAGAGATGAATTCATTCACAATTGATGGCTTCTTTTGTCCCATATCTTCAATTCCAAGAACATCATCAAATGAAAAGGAAACAATAAATTTGTCTTCCCTTTCGTGTAAATTAACAAAACCATCCATGCATCCTTGAAAATATTTAGACATGAAATCCATATTGTGTGTATCAAAACTACTCTTTTTCTTATCAAAAAAATCAGATATAATCTTTGGTAGTTTTTCTTGAGGATTGTCATCTTGATTCTGAACACTAAAAACTCATATACAAACAATTTTGTGCATACCATCCATGTCATTTTTATGATCCCAAAATATAATAGGTAAAACATGTATATTCAACTCTTCATGTACCTCGATTTTACCCAAAAGTGAACTTTCATCACATGTTTCTTCACTGTTCAGAATTTTCATGCATATATTTTCAACAACCTGATCTTGAGGAGTTTCTTCTTGACATAAAATTTCAGAAAAAGAAGGGCTGATTTTTTTTTTGAATATTTGGTTGATACCTTTGACTGCATATAGATTGACAAGGCTGCAAATCCTCATAAGTTTCATGTAATATGACTTGACTGTCAAAATGCATGATCTATTTTATCTTCAAGCAAAGAAGACACTTCTTCATGTTGGAAAACTTCTTGATTATCATCAAAACTAACATGAGAAGACAAATCATGAAGTGCCTCTAACATATCCTCATCCATGCACTCTCTGTTATCACCAAGAATTTTAAGATATGGAATGAAAACCTCACAAAAATCACAACAATCTTGTAATAGTGATAAAGAATAATAAGTTTTCTCATAATGTTCTAAGAAATTCCAATGAAAATATATTATAGAGAACAAGCTTCCCAGTTGCAGCCCTTCATACCATGTTCTAGCTTCATTCTCTAGGGTGGCCATACACATTTTCATGAAACAATCATCAGGAAAATCAACTCGAAACTTATGCACATGCATTTGGAATCTAACCAAGTGAAGAGAAACATTATATTTCTTTTCATCTTTAAATATGGGAAGATAAGTTGACCAATTAATATAGGATTTGGAAAACCAGGGATGTGATACCGATCCATAGGAGCATACTTGGCATTATTTCTTGCAATAGAACTCATCTTGGAACCTCATCAAGCTACTTATATTCAAGTAGTGGAGTCATCATGAAGCTATGAACTTATGAATTCTTTAAGAATGGAGTCACCAAGGTAGAATGAAATCTCAAATTCTTATGAGCTCCTTCTATCTTCAAGAGTTTATTATTTTTGTTTGAGCACAAAATTTCTGGAAAATGTATCTTCAGTCTCCTGGAAGATGCACCAAAATTTTATCAGTAATTTGGTACAAATGGGCTGCTCCACCAGTCAACCTGGAGTGAGTCTTTCAAACCTAATTCTAGCTGAAAATTAGCCTTTTCAGCCTGAGAGGACTCTCTCAAAGATAAAGATGATTTTATTCAAATGAAGTTCAACAGATGGCTAACTCTAAAATAGTGTTTTAAGTGTGCTTATATTTAGGTGAAATATGTGGAGAAATCACTACCATTGGGCATATGGAGTCAGTGTAAAGAAACTCAATGACATGGGAACTCTTCTTATGGAAGCTAAGGCATATATATGTTTTGATGAAAAGATAACACACACAGATGCACAACAGTCTAATGTTTGAAGGAAGTTAGAGCATGATATACATGTATTCTAAGTAATCGAACATCAGAGTACTAAAGATAAAATAATATAACAAGACAAATGCTCATGAAAACATCAATGAATCTCAGGTGAAGAAAAGCCGATAGCCACTGTATATAACTGATAAGAAGTTTTACAATAGTATTTATGTAGTCAACATCAATCAACCTTCTATTCTTCGATAATATTATTATTAATAGGCTTAGGCATCTTTACATTGGGTTTTCCAACAATGTTGAACCTTCGAGTCTCTTTGATGACACCTAATCTAACAATAATCAAATTACATGGAGATAAAATTGACAACTACTAATTTTAGGACTTAAAAAGCTAATAGGACTTTATAACCTATTTATTACATAAAAAAAATTAAGAATGCATATTTACATCGAGAAACTTCATGTGCATGGGTGGCACTGACCATGACTAGAACATAATTTCTCCCACCAAGTCAGGAGACTTGTCTTCCTACTTTTTAGAAGGTGGTGTCATGATGGTTGATGAGTGTCTTCATGGTGAGCTGGTAAACTGAAAAGATTTTTTGATGTCATTTGAACTTTCCACGTAACTGGCTTATCCAAAATACACCATAAAAATTTGAAAATCTTCCAAAAACTTCTTCGTTGCAGAAACATGGGACTTAAGGCAAGTTCACAGCGAAAGTCTGTAGCACATTGACTTTTACCATCTCTATCACCTTTTTTCTCCCTTTTCTAATCTGAGGTTGTTTATAAAGTTAAAATAACTCAACACCAACCTTTACTTGCCTCCATCATGAAAACACCTGTGATTTATAACAAAAAAGGAGCCTATAGCGAGTTCGTAGCGATTTCTGGGCTTGAAGCCTGAGATATGCTACGAACTTGCCTAATTGGCAATAGACTTGAAAATTGTGTGTTAATTCTTCAAAAATTTCCTATAGCTCTGCAAGTGATGATACAAAATGATGCAAAAAATATAAAAAATGTAATTTATCCACTTTTCAAGCTTTAGAAGCTTCACCTTTGGCAGCAGGGCTTCAGTCTCCACATGTTCATCTATGACTGTTATCTTTAAACCTTTTCTCTTGAGCTCCAATTGTATCATCTCCATCTGCTCTTCTAGCTCTTTCACTTGATTTTTAAGTTTCTTTCTCTCTGCTCGCAACCAAATATTCCTCTTCCTTGTATGTTTCATTACCCTATGTAGAGGAAGGGTTCTTTTCAAAAATTTCTTGGCATTGGTCAAAGAATCATCATAGTGATTGATTTTCTCATTTACCTTCTCTTTGAATTCCTCCATCATTTTTCTGTCTAGCTTGGCTTCCTCTGATTCCAACTTGGTTTCAATCACTTCCTCCCTGGCTTCTCTTAATTTCTCCTTTAACAACTATACTTCAGTTTTTTCAACAACTTTCTCTTTACCTTTTCCTTGCACAATAACCTCTTCTTTTGCTGGAGACAAATCAATGATGTCCTCTACCATAGGCTGCTTACCTTTCTCTGTAATTTTAGTATTTTTACTAGCCATGACACCTTTTGAAAGTTGCAACCTGGTGATTGGTTTTTTTGGTTGGAACATAAACCCTGCATCTTCTCCTAAGAAATCAAGTTTTTTTGGTAGTAATACCCATATTTTTCTTCTTACTTCGTTTGATATCTACAACTTTGACCATTGGAGTCTCTTCTATGTATATAGCTTGAAGAATATCCTCAAGATTTACTTTCCCTAATTTTTGACTTCTTGTTATCCTTCCATGACTCTTCTTGCTAGTCTTTGGCTTGCTACTTTTAGGTGTAGGCTATGGAAATTTTGTTTCTTGTTCATGTTCTACTTCAACATACATGGGCTCTACAATGGGCTAAATTTCCTCCTCATTTATACCCTATGTTTCAGCTATGGGTTTGTCACTCTTGCTTGAAGGAGTAGCTTTTGATTTAGGTGTCTTCTTTGGTGTTAAAGTATCTACTTCATAACCACTAAGAAACAAGAATGTAGCCTAGTCTCTGTTCAACTTTTTCAACTCCTCCAACACTAGTAGCTTAATCAACCCATGATGAAAAATTGAAGACTCACTACCTTCTGGCCTAGCTTGAACTTTGTCTGACATCTTTCCTAGGCTTCTAAATAAGAAAAATGGAAGTTCTAGAGATTTCTTACCAGTGAAATGTAGCAAGAGCCTAAAATGATACCGATAAACCATATGGAACCTCCCTTCACATGTGAAGTATTTTTTAATTACAAGTAGTTTGGAGTAGTTTTATTTAAGGAAAATCCTTGGGATTCTAGATGTCATATATACTCCAATATGTTTAGGTTTCATGAATTCATCAGAGTTATGTAATTTGAACTTAGTGGCTTTGAACCACTCTTCTCCCATCCTTAGAATATCTATAGCTTTGGAAATTGTTTTAGGTGACAACACAAAACTTAGCACACCAACCTTTGATGCAGTACCCACAAATTCACTGCAAAGTATTTTGAAACTTGGGCATTAAAACCTTGTGATTTCTAGCAGAACCTCATGCATCCAACACTGCTGAAGGCTTCTACAAAGCTAGGGTCCTCATTGAGAAATTTTAGATCCATGGGATCATACCTTACACATGAGCCCCATTTATTAGTCTTCTTCTGCATGGTCATCTCCCTTAACACTGCGCTAGCCTCTTGATGCTATGACACTTGCAAAGAAAAGAATTTCACAAAAATCAGCTTGCAAATAAGTTGGACTTCTCATGGGTGACAAAAAAAACTATACACGGAGGTAAAAATAAATATGACAAACAACAACTTTGAAGGTGAATTTAAAAAGTGAATTCCGAATATGGGAGGGATAATGAAAAATGAGAGAGGTTAAGTGAAATGATGAGTGACCACTTATGATTACACATGTTGCATGACTCTTCTAACTGAGTACGTGACCTTAGATTGACCTTGAACCTCTAAAGACTCTACACCACCATTTCCTTTATCGGTGCAGAAAAACATGATGTCTTAGCGATTTTCGTTATAATTTTGGTATTTTCACTACGCACTGGTTAGGTGAGTCCGTAGAGAAAACAACCTGTTTTTAGTTATATTCTCCGCAAACTCAGGAAAAGACATATAGGTGACTACTACTAAATTTTAAACCAATGCATGGATAAATTTGGTGGATTTTGATAAATTTGACCATGATGACATGAAAAGTGGGACTCTCTAAACTTAGGTTAATGACCCATTCATAAAATTTCATCAATTTCATGAACTAATTTGACAAGACAATGAAACCTATGCTAAATGACTCTACTAATCAAAATGAAATTTTATTTGTGATAACATTTGCAATGTCACTTTCGGTATCCATAAGGGAAATGTGGGTAAAAGACCCGACCAATACACTTTTATTTGCCATTTTTAAACAATTCAAGTGCAATTATGTAAAAATACATGGCTCTGACAAGGAAAATGGTGATTTGGACGCTGGTACAAACCTTGTAAACTTTGACTGTTGATAAGAGGACGCGGAAAGAGAATGAGAACAAACAATTTTATAGATGAACTAGAAACACAACGGGAAGGGACATTGCATGGAGATGAAATGAATGAAAATATGGATAAAAATATGGGTGGAATTACAAGAGGGATGATGACAGAGTTGGCTCGCTTGCTGACATTTCAAGCTCGCCTGCTAATGTCACGGGCTTGCCTATTGTCGTCACTGCGGGGGGACTCCGCTGGACGAGAAATATTTTGGGGTTGTGCCCACGCATTTAATATGAACCATTTATATCAAGTTAATTGGCATAGGTAAACGACCTTGTGGAGGCACCCCTCACAGTAAGGACCACGCTGCTTGTGGTATTGGGTTTGCGACATCATGGTAGCTATGACGCATCGACGACTCCAGTGGTGTAACCTACTAACTCTTTAACTCTGCGCTCTGGAGGAGGGTCCCACTCTGTCTGCATCCAACTTCTCTGACAATTTTTTTGCACGTCATTTATTCAAACTTATTTTTTTATATACTTTGTACATTCACTATGTTTTATTTATTTTTATTTTTTAAAGAGATATTGAAATACATACAACGTATGAAATGTTAAAACGAGTCACAACATTATGGTCAGATTGACAACTAATTGCAGCAGATGGGATTCATCAAGAGTGACGCAAATCCAAACCTTTACTATTTGATGGTAGAGGGTGAGCCACTCATCCTAGTTTTGTATGTGGATCATCTATTTTTGATAGGATCATTAGGGATCATAGAGGACTGCAAGAGGAACCTGGCAGCATAGTTTGACATGAAGGATTTGGGGTTGATGCAATATTTCCTAGGATTGGAAGTGTGGCAGAAGGATGGGGAGATCTTCCTTGGAAAAGGAAGATATGATACATATATTCTGAAGAGGTTCAAAATGTAGGATTTTAGACCCATGTCTACACCCATGATCACCAATTGGAAGAATATAAATGTATCAAATGACAAGGATGTCGACCCTACCTTTTATAGACAACTTATTAGGTCTCTCATTTATATGGTCAACAATAGGCCATATATTTTCTTCGCATTCAACACCCTAAGTCAGTTCATGGTAGAGACGAAGAGGGTACATTGGGAAGCAGCAAGGCATATTAGAGGTATGTGCATGACACAACCAAGTATGGGTTACGATATATTTGAGGGGATTACGTCATACTTTATGGGTTCACATATGAAGATTGGGAAGAAATTTCAGTGGACATGTAGTGCTTCAGCGTTGGATCAGGTATGGTTTCTTGGTGTAGTAGGAAGCATAAGTCAGTAGCATTGAGCTCTGCAGAAGAAGAGTATATGGTAGCCAACACAACTATGTGTGAAACTATATGGATTCGAAAGCTGCTAGTAAGCGTTTTTAGGTAGAGGATGGAGGCGACTAGTGTCTATTGTGATAATCAGAGTTGCATAAAGCTCTTTGAGAATCCAGTGTTTCATGACATGTTGAAGCACATAGATATTTGATGTCATTCCATTAGAGATTGTGTACAACGTGGAGCAGTGCAAGTATAATATGTTCCCAATGAAGAGAAATATGAAGATATACTCATGAAAGTTATAGGGAGAGCTAAGTTTGTCTATTTCAGATAACATATGGGTATGGTGGACAACTCATTTCAATAGCAGGGGCATATTACTTTGGATGATTCTCAGTTGCAGCAGCATTAGATGAGAGGGAGTTGCAGTGCAAATGCAGTGTTGCCAACAACATAACAGAGTCAGCAGCAACACAAATGCAGTTTATATAATAGTTGTGTAGTGGTTTGTGGGAAGCAACAACCAGACATTGACATCGTGATAGGAGATGATGCAAAGACAACATGTTGTGGGAGGTTGTGCAACACTAGAACACTTTTCTTGTTAAGAGGGAGTGTTGGTTTTTGTAGCATTGAATGTGTTCTAGCCATGAAACTTTGTAGAGAGGATAAAATACATGAGATATCCAAAATCGAGAAATCACTTATAGAAATTCCTCATAGAAGTGTCTCAATTAGATTATTAACCAATTTTTAAATATTTCATAAGTCTAAAATTAGGGAATATGGTTAATTAATCAATATTAATCGAGATAAGGTGAGAATCATCTAGAAACTGACATAGATCAACATGGAATTAATCTAGGCCATCAATCATGTTTGAATCTTGGCCATTGGTGCTCCAACAGAAGACTATAAGAATAATTTGATGGGCATATGGAGAAGAGATTAGTGTAAATACTCAGTTGCCCAGGAAGTTCAATTTTCTTAGTGGCAGTGATTCAACAGAGAAGATAGAGCTAGAGGGTGAGTAGCAGGAGGTAGAGGGTAGCAACATTTCGGGAGGAATTTTCCAGCTCCGTGAAGAGGAAAAGGAAGGAAGGCCGAAATTCCCACTGGGCCTGCGTAAGAAATGCGTAGAGGGTGATGCAAGAGGCTCAACGCATAAGATAGGGAGGTAATTTCGGTGGTTGAAATTAGTTGTGGGGTGAGAGGAGATTCTCACAATAATTTTTCCAGTATTTTCCTCGGATTAGATTTCCAATTGAGAATATAAATTATTGTACTCAGAATTGTTGTCGAAGAATAATAATAAAACCCTCATCTACTGCATTAGTTTTCCTGCATTGGGTTTTTACAGGGACAATTGTCCAAAGTAACTGTGTAAAAAATTCGTGTGTGTGTGCTAGAATTTCTTAGTTTTCCGTATTTAATTTTTTGCAATATTTTTATGGTGAAAATTGCAGCTGTGATTTTGTTTGTTATTTGTCGCAACAAATAAACTGAATAATTAAATTTACTGTTAGAAGAATAATTTCCAGTTGTTGCAATAGATACAATTTTCACATATACAACAAAATTTGAGAGGAATAAGAAGTATTTATCTAGTAAAATTATGCACAGTGGAAACAAAGATGTTATATATACATAAAATCCATGCACATGACCAAAGTATGGGGTGGGAGGAGGCATATCTAAACTATCTTAAAATCACATACTTAGAAAAATACAAAAAAAAATCCTCAATTCCTTAAGAATTTCCCTGACACCATCACCAAAATGGCAAGAAATTTATTTACATAAATTGTGTAACATTTATTATTCAAATTGAAGTTTGTAAATTTGTGAAACGCAAACACTGTATGTGTAGAATTATATTACTTGTAATATGATCTACCTTTCTAAACTATCTCGTAAATTATATTCTAATGCCCATGTGGAATTAAAACATGAAATCTAAAATAGAGAATGAAAATCTATGTGAAAGAAAATAATAAAAATAGCTAAAACAATAAAATAAGAGTTCAAAATTTTGGAGGGAAACTAAAAAACTATTTTTTTATTTATTTTATTTTTGGTTTATCTCCTTATAGGTTTACTCAAATTTCAAGTGTAGACACTCTTTGGATGCTGAATTAAATTCCACATCCAACGAGTACCCACTATGCATACTTTTGAGAAGACCCTCAATGATAAAAATTGCAGATACATTAAAAAGATGTATTCAACACACATTTTTAATGTATCTGCAATTTTTATCAGTGTGAGTCTTCTCAAAAGTATGCATAATGGGTACTCATTGGACATGGAATTTAATTCCATATCCAATGAGTGTCTACACTTGAAATGCGAGTAAAACTATAAGGAGATAAACCAAAAATACAATTAAAAAATGTAGTTTTCTTAATTTTCCCTCCAAAATATTTATATATACCTCTTTTTAAATTTAAAGGCCTTTGATTGGTTTACATATTATGACTTGGAAATTATCTGAAAATTTCATCGGCACTTTTAGGGTGAAATTTCCTCTAATGTTAGGAAATTTATTTTATTCCATCATGAATTGGACATATGCTCCAAGAGTCCTCCCTTTGGAATGGAGTGGAAACTCTTACTTATGCAAAAATTAATATAACCATTAATAAATTAAGATCCACATATCTCTCATGTGGTTACAACCATTTGATAATAATGATAAATTCACGTATCTCTGAAAATATCTAAATATATTCTTATGAATATCTTTAATATATTTGCGAACAAATATTTTATGATTCTTATATATCCAAAATACTTGAGTGATCCTCCTAAATCCTCATAAAATCTTCGAGGGTTGAAGAGGAAATTCAAATTTGGACCTTAATGGTAAAAATTTGCATTGTTGGAATCTCAAAATATACGTGTAACCATCACCAAACCCACCCAACTTTCAAAGACAAGTGAAAACATGTTATTTTTCTAATATTTAATTATAAACTCATGTAAAATACTAAAATAAATGCATTGGAAAATTTTGAACCTAATGCCACATATAAATATAAAAATTGAGTAAAACAAGGTTATGTAAGAGTAAAAACTGAGAAAAGTCAAGAGAAAGGCTATAAAAGGACAAAAAGGGTGTGAAAATATGGTCATTCTCATGACTCAACAATTATAAAAGATATCGTAGCATAGCATTATATTTTTTTAACATTGGGAATATTTGAGTCATAAAGGATAATAAACCTCCATGTTGTGATAAATATTATTTTTTAAAAATCTTAAACGATTATTTTGGCTCATATATACTAGAAAACCTAAACCTTAATGTCGTTGTCTCATATATCTACATTCTATATATTTTCCCACTTGATGTTGCATCTCTTAGCGTTTATATTATATTTTTCACCTAATTAAGTTGCAATGGATATAGCTAGAGTAGGCACTATGAAAACACCTCCATTAGGTTTCATTGAAACTTATTTATGGGGAGAAGTGTTGACCTATTGTGATACTCTTGCTTGAATTGAAAACTAACTTGATGTATTGGCATAGGTTGTTGTATTTTACAGTTATACTTAGAAGGGAGGTGAATCAGTATAACAACATTTTTTACTTTTTTCAAACATTTAAATAGTATAAGACATCAATCTCATCAACTAAAAAAGTAACACAAGATATACGTGGAAACCCTTGTGGGAGAAAACCACAAAACATATTTATATAGAATATATTCTAAGAACCAACCTAAAAGAGACACCAATACCATTTTACCACTTTATAGGCACCAATCTATAGGAGGGTAAAATCCCTTAGTTACTTCATAGGCACCAACATATAGGAGAGACCAATCTCCTCTACTACTTAATAGGCACCAACCTAGAGTTGACACTAATCATGTATGTTGCTTAATATGAAACAACTCATAAGAGAAACCAATTCTCTTTGTTGCTTCATAGGTTGAAACCTAGAGGAGACACCAATCTCCTTTGTTGCTTTGTGTTGAAATTGACAACAAGAAGAGGATTCTAATTTAATTTTCCCTTTACTAAATTAGAAGGAAATTGTAATTCCACATCACATGATAGCTTGTACGAGTTAACTGAGTTAGGAAGACTTATTTAGCTCAGTAAATTCGAGTTGGGGGGTCAAAATAGAGGCATGTATAGTTCACACTAAGTTTTAGGGGGTCAAACTACAATTTATTTCGAGTTGTAATTGTTTAACTTAATTATTTGAGTTTAAATTAGTTTAACTAGTTATGAGTGATGTATGAGCCAGTGAGAGGTCCAATGAATTAAATATAATTTAATTCAAATGCAATGATCAATCAGATAACTGATAATTGACTATAAATAGTTGTTGCATGTCAGTTATAAGGAATACCCAGTTGAGATTGGATTTAAAGGGAAGTATACTATCAGTTGTATAATTAGAATATTGTACAAGTCATGCACGAGGTCACTGGGATGCCTTGGATGTATTGCACAATCAATTATTGGGATTTTCATAATTAACAGGGGCTCAATTCCCTCAAGAATGCATAAGCAAGGCTAGGCAACCTAGAGGCAAGATTTTGGTCAAGTATTGGACCAAACTTGTTGGGATCAGAGTGAGATAGTCAGAAATAGTGAAAAGAGTTCTCAAGCCTTAGAGAAGCATTTTATTGTTTCATATTCTTGACTTAATGCAATATACATATAACAAGATTTAGAGTTGAGGCTTTCCCCAGATAGATATTTGTGTTGTGATATTGAAATTATTTCTCTTTCTTGTTCATGTGATTATGTGATCGTAATTGGTTTCCACAATTTGTGGAATAGATTCAAGTATTTTGTTTTATAATATTACAATATAATTTGAATGTAAGTGTATTTTATACATGGTATTAGAGAAGGATTCACTATAGAAGAGAAGAATATGAGTTTGTTTTGAATAGATGAATCAAATTTTCATATTTATTCTTCAGGACCAATAACAAATCAGGATGTATTTCTATGGATTAAGACTCGAATATGCCCTTGAGGGTAGCTCGAATTACATAGATTGGAAGGAAAGGATGGAGGTAGTGTTGGAGGACAACACACTGAAGGAATTCATAGACAATGATATTCCTAGGCCTGAGCATCAGTCTTGATTCATGGAAAAAGAATGTAGAAAATGCGAGAAGGATTCTGTTAGAAGGAGTTCAAGATCATATTGTGTCGAACCTACATGGAAAGGAAACTCACAATGTTATGTGGAATTCCATAAAATTTTTGTTTTAGAATAACAAAAACCACAAGAAGTTGGCGCTCAAGGACAAGCTCAGAAATATCAAGATGGAGAAGGGTGACACAATACCAATATACTTGACGGAGTTCACTCAATGTCGAGATGAACTTGGAAGTGTTGGTGTGACAGTTGTTGAGGATTATTTGGTGATCTTGGAACTTCTCGGCCTTCCCAAGAGCTGACAAAACTACCAGGATTCGATGAATGGGAGGGAGAAGTTAACAGAGTGGGAGTGATTGTGGTCTGACTTGGTACAAAAAGAGATTTAACAGAACATTAGATATGGATCATCATCAAAGAATAATGATGAGGAGAACCGTGCCTTGGTTGCAAAGGTGAAGAAATGGAAAGGGAAGGTGTCCCATTCCAAATTAGATTATGGTCAGGCAAGCAAGAAGAGAGACTTTTCAAAGATAAATTGTTTTCAATATCATGAGCCTGGAAACTATGCTACAAAGTGTCTGCACAAGAATACTAACAAGAAGCCCTCAGGAGGAGTGGTAGGTGAAGCAATTGCTTCATAGTTCAAGTTAGATTTTACCCTCATCACATTCATGGTGTCATCAATGATGGGTTTGGTGGGGTACTTAGATAGTGGAGCTGCATTTCATACGACTGGTAACAAATAATTCTTCAACAACTTGGTGGAGAAGGATCTCCAGATGTACATCGAGATGATAGATGATGGGAGGTATAACAAAATCAACATCGGTACAATTTCCTTTAAGAGGGAGTATGATAAT
This sequence comes from Pinus albicaulis, assembly GCA_034641835.2. Lineage (NCBI taxonomy): Eukaryota > Viridiplantae > Streptophyta > Pinopsida > Pinales > Pinaceae > Pinus > Pinus albicaulis. Next base: position 790,552,893 of record CM076579.1, read on the forward strand.
CCTCTCACATAAAAATAAGTCATGTATGTTCCTGGTTTAAAGAAGAATTTAGTTCTAGTTTCTATGTTGGAAGACTGTGGCTATGATGTGATATTTAGAAAAGGAAATGCGTTCCTTCATCACAAAGCCATGGGATAGGTGAAGAAGATTGGGGTTCAAGTAAATAACCTCTACAAATTAGATATAGAAGATTGTGCTTCATTGAGAACAAAATCAGAGAAGGTGCAACAACGAGACATCAGTGAGTTATGGCATAGAATATTGGGCCATATACATCATGGCACTTTGAAGATCATGAAACATATTTCTACTGGACATCCCAAAGGTGCACTTGAGCAACAAGATACATGCAAAGGGTGTACATTTTGTAAGTACACCAAAGACACCTTTCATGATAAGGAAAGTAGAGAAAAGGTGATCCTTGAGAGAGTTCACTTAGATGTGCGTGGACTGTTCTCAATAACCTCCACAACAAAACACAAGTATTATGTGATTTTTGTAGATGATTTTTCATGTAAGTGTTGGATATTCTTCATCTAGAAGAAATATTAGAAGTTCTAAAAGTTTTGTGAGTTCAAAGAACTTGTTGAGAAAGATACAGGGAAGAAGGTGAAGGCTATTAGATGTGACAATGGTGGAGAATATGTCTCGAACAAATTTAATAAATTTTGTGCTTCAGAAGGAATTTGATGGGAATTAATAGCACCTCATAACCCACAACAAAATAGGGGTGTAGAAATGAAGAAAAAAACTATTTTGGAGTAACACGAGCGATGTTGGATGATCAGGGCCTATCGTTTCATCTATGGGATGAAGCACGCAACAAATGTTGAGATTCAACAAGATGATGAGCTTAGTGAAAAGTAAGCACCTTCACTAAGTGGGGCCCGCAGGATATTTTTAGGTGTATGTCTATTTTTAGACATGGTGAGCATATTCTACAAGTTGCAGGATGCTATTTTTAGATGATTGGTCAAATGTGGAAAATAGATGAAATTATATTTTTAGAATATTGGGCGAAGTCTATTTATAGATCGTCGATCTAAAAATAGGTGCATGTCGATTATTATTAGCTCTTAATAATAATATGACAATAAACATCAACTTATTCTCTTGGAGCACTTTATCTCAGTGAATAGATTTGGAAAATCAGTGGGCTGAAGGAATTACACAGTTCCTAGGGTTTATTAGTGGCTCATGCATGGAGGACTCAGTTAGAACTGAAGTGGAAAAGTTATGATAGAGTTGGAAGAGTAGTTTATGGAGTTGTTATTTAGTTTAACTCAGTTAAGTGAGTTAAACTCAGTTGAGCTAGTTGTATCTAGTCTAACTGAAACACTAGTGAGAGTTAAGTGAATTAATTATTTAATTAATTCACAAATAATAACTCACTAGAAACTGAACAGAAACAACAGTTAACTACATTTCATGTCAGTTCCAGTGGAGACCCAGTGGAGAGATAGGCGAAAGGGTGAGATGGACTATCTGTCGTGATGATAATGATGCATTCAATGAATTTGACACACATTGGAGTTGCCAATGAGGATTGCACAGTCAAGGCAAGGCCAATTCGAATTCATTCAGGGGTATTCTTCAACAGGTATTGCACAGTGGAGGTAGGCTGCCAGGAGGCAAGAAATTGGTGCATAGATATGCAAATATCTTCATGATAGTGTGTAATGATTGTTGATTGCACTGAGAGCTTGATGTACGAAGCTTTTTATGAGATTATTACATGGTTCCATTGATATACATAATATATGATAGTTTGGTTTTTTAGCTTTAAGATTTCCCGTTAAACAACTATGTTATGTGCGATTGAATTTATTCACATGTGTTTGCAATTGAGTTTTAGATTTACGCAAGTTTAACGGTGGAAGGATTCTGTATTTAGAAAGAAGATAAATATTGTTAGATCAGGAGAATCTAGTAATACATCAGTATTAATAAATTTCTACATGGTATCCAAGTAGTATTGATCACTAGAGATTGCAATTGTGAATAAGTGCTGAGTTTTGTGCTGGTGGACAATTCGAATTTGCTGCAGAAATTTCTTGGTGCAACAGTTGAGTATTCATTGAAATGTCTTTCAATGGGTTGTGATTGGAGTATGCCCTTGAGGGTAGCTTGAATTAAATAGCCTGGAAGGATAGGATGGAGGTGGTGCTTGAATATAATGGAATGAAGGAGTTCATCGATAGCGATGTTCCTAAGCCTGCTTCTAGCGATGCTGCAGGACTTGACGCATGGCAAAAGAAGGTAGCAAAGAGAAGAAGAATTCTGTTGGAATGTGTGAAGGACCATATTGTTTCAAGCCTTCATGGGAAATCCACTCCATTTGCAATGTGGAAGGCTTCGACAGATCTTTTCCAAAGCAGTAGCGACCAAAGGAAGTTGGCACTGAAAGATAAGCTCAAAAAAAGAAAAATGGAGAAGGGAGACTATATTCCAAAATATCTCATGGAGTTTTTCCATTGTAGGAATGAACTGGGAAGTGTGGGGATTACAGTTGATGATGATGAATTGGCAAGCTTGGCTCTCCTTAGGCTTCTGAATATTTGGCATAGCTATGAAGACTTTGTCAATGGACAGGAGAAACTGTCGGGTTGGGAGCAACTTTGGTCGGATCTTGTGCAGGAGGAGATAAGTCGAAGTACCAGGGATGGCTCTTCATTGAAGAATGATGATGAAGAAAATTGCACTTTGGCTGCCAAATCAAGGAAAGGAAAGGGGAAGAAATCCCATCCAAAATCCGAGGCTAAAGTCACGAAGTTGGATTTGTCCAAAGTGAAGTGTTTTCACTGTCACGAACATGGGCATCTCGCCACTAACTGCCCACAGAAAAAGAAGAACAAGAAGGCTTCTGGAGCTACAGCTGGAGAGGCATTAGCCTCACAATTTGAACTTTATTTCTCTTTGATGGCATGCTTGGTTTCAAGCTCAATGGGATCGGTGTGGTATCTTGATAGTGGTGCGTCTTTCCATATGATGGGAGATAAGGAGTTGTTTAGTGACTTGGAGGAGAAGGATCTCCAAATGCATATAGAGATGGGTGACGATGGCAGATACAATGTGACCGGCATTGGAACCATTACCTTTGAGAGGGAGTTAGGTAAACCATTTCTGTTGAAATATGTTATGCATGTTCCAGGTCTGAAGAAGAACTTGGTCTCGATTGCAATGTTGGAAGATAGAGGTTATGATGTTGTTTTCAGTGAGGGAAAAGCTTTCCTACGACATAAAAAAATGGGTCAAACCAAGAGGATATGGAGTCGAGTTAGGAATATATACAAGCTGGAGGTAGATGGTTTCACTGCAATGATGGGAAAAGAAGAAGAAGTGGTGAGTCGGGATGAGGGCGAATTATGGCACAGGAGATTGGGCCATCTTCACCATAACGCCTTGAATATTTTGTAGAAGATTTATACTGGACTTCCCAAGGGTACACTTGCACAGTCAGATCAGTGCAAGGGATGTACTATGGGTAAGTTTGTGAAGACCACCTTTCATGAGAAGGAGAACTGTGCTTTGGTGATCTTGGAGAGAATTCACATAGACGTGTGTGGACCTTTCTCGGTTGTTTCAACAGCAAAACACATGTATTATGTTATATCTGTTGATGAATATTCTCGTAGATGCTGGATCTTCTTCATGGAGAAGAAGAGCGAAACATTCTCAAAGTTCTGTGAGTTTAAAGCATTGGTGGAGAAGGAGTCGGGGAAGCAAGTGAAGGCTCTACAGAGCGATAATGGTGGTGAATATATCTTGAACGAATTCAAATAATTCTATAGAAAATAAGGAATTTGCAGAGAACTCATAGCACCTCATAACCCATAGCAAAATGGGGTCGTGGAGAGGAAGAACATAACGATTGTGGCTGTTGCACGAGCTATGCTGCATGACCAGGGCTTACTGATGCACTTGTGGGCAGAAGCATGCAACATTGCGGTTTATGTGCAAAACCGTTGTCTTAATAGAATACTTGGCATAAGTACACCTGAAGAAGCTTTTACTAGTAAGAAGCCTAATATTTATCATTTGAATATTTTTGGCTCATCTGTTTACATTCATGTGATAAAGGATGCTAGGAAGAAGCTGGAGCTGATTGTAGAAATTGGGATATTTATGGGGTACATAGAAACACCCCATAATTATCGTGTGTATTTTCCAAACAGTCGAATGACTGTGGTGAGACGGGATATAAAATTCAATGAGGTGAAAGCCATGAAGTTGTCGCTTGAGAGGGAGCTACACTTGCATGCATAGGAGGAACTTCTTGTTCCCGAAGATGAGCCTCTAGAGGTGGATCAGCCACAGGAGGAGATTCATGGAGTGGAGGAGTCCATGAACCAAACATCAGAACAGGTAGAAAGCGCACCACAAAAGCTAAGACACTGAAGCTTGATGGGACAGAGAATGTAGGAGTCCCTACATCATAGTGCAAACAGAGATAGTCACTTGATTGATTTAATAGATGCATGGCTCTTATGAGAAAGTGTGTCATGATAGAGCCATATTATTTTGAAGAAGTAGCGCAGGAGCCCACATGGGTAGATGCCATGGTGGAGGAGTATGACTCCATTGTCAGAAACAATTCTTGGGAGATTGTTCCAAGGCCAGTGGGTAAATCAGTGGTAGATTCGAAATGGATCTACAAGGTAAAGAAAGCTGCTGATCAGAGCGTCGAGAAGTATAAGGCAAGATTTGTTGCACGATATTTTTCCATAAGGACCATCCTTTCTCTCTCAGCACATATGGGTTGGCACATTCATCAAATGGATGTGAAGAATGTGTTCCTAAATGGGATCATTGTGGAATAGGTGTACATTGAGTAGCCTGAAGGATTTGAGACCTTCAGCAGTGAATCACATGTGTGCAGACTCAAAAGAGCGTTGTATGGGCTGAAGCAAGCACCACGTGCTTGGTACACATAGATCGATAGCTATTTCATTGGACTTGGCTTCACCAAGAGGGAGGCGGATGAAAACCTGTACCAAATTGTGGTGGAGGGTAAGATTTTAATCATTTTTCTTTATGTTGATGATTTAATACTAATGGGTGATGAATAGTTGATACACTCATGCAAGGTAGATCTCGCAAAGGAGTTCGAGATGAAGGATTTGGGCCTCCTTCATTATTTCCTTGGATTGGAAATATGGCAGTGAGAAGGTGAATTGTTTATGTCTCAAGGCAAGTATGCTCAGGAGATACTTGGTAAGTTTCACATAGAGGACTGCAAGCCCATGGATACTCCTCTTCCAGGAAATTGGAGGAAAGAGGATGCTACATCGGCATAGGTAGTGGATGCCACTATTTATCAAAAGTTGGTGGGTTCGCTCATGTATTTAGTTAATAAAAGACCAGACATATGCTATGCGGTGTGTTGTAACTCCTAGAGGCAACCCTGAGTTGTTAAGGACTAGTGCCTAAGACATATTAAGCCAAGAGGGTTCAGAAAAGCTTTATGTAATTTACAATACAAGACCTCTTGTTGTGAAAAGGATTTAAATTTTTCTAGGATGGGACCAAGACATCAGAAACAGAGAGTAGATAACAATGACATCCAGTAGTAGAACATAAGGGTAAATAAACATACATCAAAGGCAGACCTGGATTTAACTACTGTCAGGAGGGTTGAACATGAAATCTGTTATCATTTATCAAAATAAATGGGTGTGGAAACAAAAATAGCAAATGAAGGAAATATTAACGACAGATAGGCTTATTCTAGCATAAGAATCTACCAAAGTTAGTATAAGAAGAAATATGGTAAATGTGATGTGAAACATGAACATAATATTGTGCTTCGAGATATATTTAAAGTGCAATAGAAAAATAGATATGAGTACCTTTCCACAGATAAATTCACATCTAAATAATCAACACTCACATTCCAAAAGCTTACAATAAAAATAGAGTAATGGAAATGCCACGAACATTTGTATTAAAGTATAACAAAGAGAGTACAAACTGTAACTTATCTCATAAGGAATCCATTACACAACAGAAAAATCTGTTTCAATTTCCCGACGGTATCCTTCAACACATACTATGAAAATGCCTTAAAACTTTACAAAATGAAACATTCATGACTAGCAGTCTCTGTTCTAGAAAATCTGGAACCCTGCCTTAGCTTTTGATTGAATCCTTATAGCTTTCAAACGAGCCTTTACAAAAGATATTTTGTAGACAAAATATTCCCCGAGATATATTTTTGTTTGGGGTCCCTCTCAAAATCAAAATTTTTGATGAGGAAAACCACCTCACATCATCTACCTAGTAGCCTTAATGAAGGCGTTAAATAAAAACATAACAACTTAAACATAAAATAAATTGCAGAGGGTGAAATGAAGATTTCACCCGATATTACAATGTAAAAGAAATAAAAGTAAATGGGTCGCTTGGGCGAGATCATGAGTATCATTTTTTGGAACGAAGAGGCGTGGCTACTTCCAGCTGACTTGGAAGCACTGCTGATGTGGAAAAACCAGCTTTGTCTTGGAGAGGAGGTGGGGACTTGTGGGATGATGTGGAGGCAGGGTTTCTGACATACTCGCTGCATTTTTTCCATATGGTCACCCCTGGTGGAGGCATAGTGGAAAAAATATCTACTAAAGCCTGAATATCAGTCAATTTTGTGTAATCTACTCGGACGGCCAAGCGCTGCTTAATCTGGCAGAGGAGGGAGATTTCCTTGCCTAGGGCGGAAATTATTGTTTCTGCTTTCAGGCGAGTAGTTTTCTCAAAGGGTAAATTACTCTTGTTCATGACAGTTGTCAAATTCTGTTCATAATCTGACAGTCTTGAAAACACAGTTGTTATAGGCTCCCAGCATGATGGGAGGCCTACCTTTACTAACTCATCCCACTCTTGATCAAACTGTTCCACTCCCTTGGCAACCTGCTCCAAACCACTCAATGCATTCGCATGTGCAAGCTCCTTCTCGACAACCCTTCTGACTTCCATCACTCCCTTGAAACGGTCTTCAATCCCCTGGGAAAGTAGCTCTTCAGAGTCTAATCCATTCAGGTAAGTGATATACCTTTTAGCCATGGTCACTTTTTCCTCTGCTTCCTCTAGACCTTCTTGCAAATTTTCTTTGAATAATCAGACTGCAATATTTTTATCATCAACCAAAGTAGTATATTTCCAATGTTTTTTACCTCTGATATGATGTTGGTCTAGATGAGGCGCCTAGCTTCCAGGAGGGTCGCATTTTCCTTCATCCGGTTGGTCAATTCCTTGATGGTTTTTTCCTGTTGTAGCTTCTCCCTTTTTGCTTTCTCCACCTCTTCCTGCAGGGTCGTTAGCTCCTTGTCGTTCGTTTCCATCTCCAGTATCCTCTGGCGTCTTGCGTAAACTTCATTTTCTGAAACCCGTAGGTCCGATAGAGCTTTAGTCAACTGATCTAAAGTGGTGCTAGGCACATCAGAGGTTAGGGTCATGCACACATGCTTGTCCCATTTTCCCTGCAACTCTGCCATTTTCGTCTAAGGGGACCCAATTCCGTGATCCTTTTAGCATTCCCCTCCTGTTCTTTGACTAGTGAATCAACAAGAGCTGATTTCTCCTTCTCCACCTAGGATAACTCCTTTGTTTGTACATGTTGTCCATGGGGAATGTGTAGTATTTTCCTTAGCTCGGAGTTTTCAGTATCTAACTCCATAATGAGCTGCTTCCTGACCGCGTCCTTATCGCTCCCCTTTTCCATTACTATCCTCCTAATATTTTGCAGATTGCTTATGCGTCAGGCACTAGCCCTTTCTTTCCTCTGGTTCTCCAACACTTCGATGTACTTTTCTTCTAGCTTCATCAGTGAAAGCACGAGATTTACCACTTCCTCCCTCAAAATATCCCCAATACATTGATGTATACTGAGCTTGTCCTTTAAAGGGACCATGGACATATTTAAAGCGACTTCCAAAGCTCGGTAGCTAGTTCCTTCAGCTGCAAGATCTAGCACGGCCTCTGTAATGGCGATTTTTAACTATTATTTTTCCATGTCATGCTTGGTAGTAAGCCAAGTATGATACTTATTCACAAATCCAAATAATTCTACTTGGAGTTTCTCCTGTACAGTCCTGTTTCTATTTCCAATCTCTTTCCTTACTTCCTCTCAATTAACTGTGAAATCAGCCTTGCCTCTGTCAAGCTCCCCATATCAGATCAATTCTTCTTGCAGAGGCTCTTCCTAGATTATCTCCACTTCATTAGTTCTTTTCTTCTTGGAGGGATGAGATCCCTCGCCCATATCCACATCTACTTGTTCTCATGAATCATCGGCCTTGTCGGTTTTCCCTCTTCTCTCTATGCCTGCAGAAGTAGTGTTACCCCTTCCTTATGTAGCTGAAGATTCAGCTTCTATCTGTGAAGCCAAAGGCCATGTATCAAGATTATCTCTCCACTCAAGGAAGGATCTAGTCTCATGTACATAAGCATTTGACTTTATGTTCCTTTCCTATTGGAAAGGATCCCTTTCAGAACATAGGGCCAAGCTTTCCCCTATATCAGATCCATCCCCTGAAGCAACGTTTCCACTATGGAGATATCTTCAATTTATGGTGAAGGGGCCGATAGTGGTAAGAATATTGAGAATGTACCCTTTCTTCGTGGGGATGAAGTGAAACTGGTCTGCCTTCAGGGTTTGGCAGATGTACTCAAGGGAAAAAATCTACATAGCAGGAAACACCAGTAGGCGGTAGGGGGGTATGTTTTCACCGTAGACCCTGATCTCAATGTAGTCGTCAAACAGGTACGAGTCCCCTGTGCTCTCTTCATTGTCTAACTGTAGCCAGACCTTTTTCTTGGGAAATATCCTAGGTGGAGGTCTATTGTGGATTATCGTGTAGGCTATGGTCATGAATTCATTCAAGAACCAAGTGTAACCCCTCTTGTTAGGTTGTTGACGAACAAAGATGTTCCACTCAAAGACGGTCCTTGGTTGGGCGTTCACTCTTGAAATCTTTTCAAGGCCTAGGGTTTCAAACTTGTCAGCATGTTGAAATAGGAAGAGATAAAACACCAATGAATAGAACTAGAAAGACCCTAAAGAGGGTAACTCTTGGAACTAGTTTTGAATGGTCGAAGCCAAGAAAGTAGGGATATCTAAAACAATGCCCTGTTAAGACATGAGCCAAAGGAGGGCTATACATTCTTTTGACACCCGCTCGACCTCCCTGAGACCTAGTGTTACACAACATTTTGTCACCATCCCTGCAATCCCTCGTCCCGTACATTGGAGGACTATCCTCATGACCTGTGAATAGTAAAATGTCATGAAAACACCTTGATGGTATCCTTCCACATAAGTGCAAGAATTATCCTGAAGAACATTTCCTTTGGAAAACCCTAAAAACCCATGTTTTTGCATTGGCACGGGTAGCCAGTTCATCCCTCACGCCAATAGGGAAAATGCACACTAGTGGGCGCGCCAGCTGGCACTCTGTCCCTGTGTTTCACCTGCGCTAAGCCTATTAAGGAATTTTTTTTAACAATAGAAGGTAGAAGTTTGATTCTAATGAATTTAGAACGGATCATCAAAATGAGGTTGGGTTGTTTGCCTCCGGATCTCCCTATTTAGGAAGTGGTTTTCCACCTCTCATGGAACCTTCCTAAGAGATAGGACACTCCCCCATGATTATAGGGAGCCTAACCTCTCCTTCTCCCTCTATAAAATCCTTCCCTCTCCATTTTCTAGCTAGCTGAACATTTGGGAAGAAAACTATAGCTGAGAGACCATTGAAAGCAGAGCTAAGGAGAACCCCGTAAGAGAGAGATCCTTGTCTAAATTTCCAATGAGATTTGTGAGACACGCTCCACTGGAAGCTTTGCCAAAGGAAGAATGCGATGTCGGAACTCGGTTGTAATCTTTCTTTCACATTTTAATATATGCACGACTAAGTTATTGGCTCCATTGTTCTATTGCTTATCTGTGTAATGCAATTTAGTTCAATCCTTTCTAATTGATTGATAGTTACATGTTTGAATTATTATGTTGTATGCTATCATTTCTTCTCTACATGTGTATAGGTGTCTGGACACGGTGAGCGGAAGGATTGTGATCTGTTAAGCTAGGAACGGGAAGAAGCGCTTCTTCTTCGATAACAGCAGCATAGGACTTGAGGTAGGCTATCTATCATAGCTTTGTCTTTTGTAACTAGGAATTGGTATCATAGCATGTTTTGTTTGTTGCTAGACCCACTCTAGGGCTAGTGGGATCACCTCTATCGGCAGAGGGGATTTACCTCTCCAACAAATTGGTGACTCCACTAGGGACTAGTGGGAGTTGGTCCTTCCTCCATTGGTTTGTTTTTGGCTTTTCGTTTGATTAGTCTGCTTTTCTAGTTCACCTTCCTTGGTGTTAAACCCTTGCTCAACCCCTAGAAGACTAGATCTAGCCTTTGTTTGTCCATTTTCATAAATTTCTATGGTAAAATTGATTGGCGCGGTTATACCTCTGACAGTTGCACCAACTGGTGCTAGTTGTTAGTTAGGCACCCGCGCCATCCCCTGTTTGGCATAGATTACAGCCAGACAGGTGCACCAACCTTTCTTGTTTTAGGGTTTTCTTGTTCTTGGGCTCTCTGAGCTTGACTTTTGGTCCTGGTTCATTTTTTCTGATTGATTGAGTGCTTTGAAGTTATTTTTCACTGTGTTTAGCCCTTGTCCTCTGGTTTTTTTCCCTTTTCTATCAGTTTTTCATTTTAGCTCTAGGGCTTCTAGGTGCTTCAGTGTGCTGAGCCTCCCATGGGAGTTTTGGGTCTTTGCTTTCCTAGTTGTTGAGGTATAAAAGGTATCTTTTTAACACCTATTTATCCTACATTAATTATCAATCCGATAACGACTTTTTGTTTAAATAGTGTACTCTGTTTGAGGCTGCAATTGAGCTAAGAGTAATGTTGTGAGAGATGTAGTATAGTATTCTAAATATAACAGTAAACGGATGCTTGAAAAGAAATCTAATTACAATAACATAAATTCAAATGCTCTAAAACTTAACTATTCACTCTACAAAACATCAATCAAGGATACAATAGCAATAACTCATTCCTTTATAAATTGATGCAACTGAAATCACACTGGAACAAGGCAATCAATCTGGGAACTTGGAAGCAATAACCAATGTTCTCTAGAGTTGACAGTCCTGCTCTTTAAGCAATCAAAGTGAAATTGAAATTGAACTAACTGCTCCTGAAAATAAACTAAGAAGAACTTCTTTTAAAAGAAAGAATTGGAAATGAACAACAATCTGTAATCGAATATCTATGTGCATACACAACAAACTATAAATAAACAATATTTCTGCAATCTGAAACTAATAAATTAGAAATGAAAAACACACTGGAATTGAACAACGATTGCTAACTAATGAATCTAAATAACAGACATGAGCTTAACAAAATCAAATAGAAAATCCTATGAAACTCCAACCTTGTTGATAGCAAACATTATTAAGTAACAATCGAAATGAAAAACAATCCAATGGAACAACAAACAGAGTTAAATATGGAACAACAAAGCTATATAAGTGATAACAAGATGAATAATACAGGAATCATGATCCTTGTTGAAATGGAACAACAATGCAATTCATTAGCGTACACAACAATCCAATAAGAAATTCAACAATAATTAAGTAACTCTGCAATCATAATGAAACCAAACACAATTATCACGCAACAGTAATTAAAGGATATAAATACAAACAGCAGAACGATTCCACCAAGGCCAAGCCCTTAGCACCAGTGAAACACTGCTGGGTTACTTCAGAGCTTGAGAGACGAAATAAAAATGCATCTTTGTATTAATTGAACATAAAAATGTTTACAATGATTGCTCTCTGATCACGAAAGTCAATAAAGTTCAGAATTACAAAAGGAATGTTTTAATCAAATGTTTCGACTCTCTATAATCTCTAAAGGCATTTCCTTATATAACAAACTCGACGAACAAGACAAGGATCGAGATAAGGTTTGAACAGCGATCCCTCAGGATCGAAAGATCCTGAGGGATTCGCTTCCCTTCTTTCTTTTGCTTTCACTTGATTTCCTTTGACTGACGCCGAGCTATCCCCTGCCTTCTCTTAACAATGCGTTCGGATTTTCTTCTCTTTGGCAGGATTTGGTCTAACGTTGGAGGAACAACAGTTACTCTTGCTTTAGCCTCGCCTCTGGTATAGCTGTTCACCTTGCTTGATTCTTGTTTTTAGCAATAAAAGGAAGTTTTTAGTTACATTTTACAATAAACATAAGTATTTACAATTCTACCATAATTCTGTAATAAGTCACCTTTCTAAAGTAAAAATAATTATGTTTAAAGTAAAATAATGAGAAAAAAAATAGTGAATTCATACCTTTTCCAACACTCAACATACCCCCCTGCTTACCCTTTTTCATGTCCTCATGAAAACCATAGTTTACATGCAAAGCAGTTAAAGAATAAGCTGGAGAAGGTTTTTTATCAAAAGGTCTAAAACCATGCATTGCAGCTAAAGCTTCAAAGACATGCCATGTCTGTCCTTTGGGTATTTCATAAATGGCTTTATAATCTGCTGCAGGATACCATGCAATGGGGCTTCGAAACCTACACCCTAACCAGAATGGGCCTTCCATCAAGATGAGGTTGCTATAAAGAACCAAGCGGTCTACAGCTAATCCAAAATTCTTATAGTTAAATGGCTCTCTATTTTGAATATTCCGATTGGAAATTCTCCATCGGACCTTAACTGCTATGTAGGCCTGGTTTCTAATAGATAGAAAATATGCTATCCCATTCAAGACAATTTCTTTATGGATAGGCCCCAATTCTTGGATAACACCTCTTGTCATCAAATTATTCTACCTAGCCCATAATTTTAATAGGTGTTTTGGCTCACTCCTAACCCACAAGTCTAACTCATTTTCTTTCCTTTGAAAAACATTATAGGCTTTGATACATTTTAACTGATTAACAGAAAATGAAATAAATGCTTGGTATTGGATGTCACCCACAAAAGGGCTGGGAATTGTCTCAATATCATTTTCCAATATAAGATTATGCAAATATAACTCACACAGGAGATGTTGTACCTTTACCCCATAGAGTTTGCAGCATGTTACAAAATCATCTATAATGTTTAACTCTATAGATTTTCCTGCCTTAACTACTTTAATTTTTAACTGCAAATATCTCTCTAATAAAATTAAAGCATAATTCTTGGTAAGGCATCTACAAGACAAAACATCTGTGTATAATGAGCAGAGAGTATCCATTCAATTCTGGGCTATTTTTAATTTATTCATTACCTTTTCAGCCTTATCCTCTGCCTTTCGACACTTATCATAGGCTTCAGCCTCTGCTGCATGGATGATCTTCATCTGCTGCTGCAACTCCTGGTATTTTCTTCTAGGAACATTGTCTTCTTCAAATTTTTCCCTTTCCTGTCGAGCCTGTGCCAACTCCTCTTGGAGTCTGGCTAATGTAGGATCACTAAAAGTGTTTTGACTACAGGCTTGTGCATTTTCACTTGACGTTTCTCTATCTAGAACAGCTGCATCTAGAACAACTACCTACTGTTCCATATCTTCATTATTAGGCTCAGCCATAGTCTCTACAATTTGGGGCTTTGTTTTAGTGGGCACTTTCCTCTTTTTAAGGGCTCATTTGGTGACTATTCTTCTTTTCTTTGGGGTTCGTTTGGGCATTTGTTTCATTTTAAGAACCCTAATGGTCTGCCTAAGTTGTTCCACTAGCCTCTAAAGCTTTAGTCGTTCCCTTTGAAGTTTTTCAAGTTCAGTTACTTTCTTCCTTTTCCTTGATGGAACAACTGTTCCTTTTTCTGAACCCAATTGCTCAGCGGGGGTTTTCTCCTTAGCAGTCGTGCCTTCAATTGGGCTTGCTTCTCTGTTTTCTTCTTGGAGCACTTCTTCAATGTTCATATGCTCCCGGTTGCATTCTACAGTGGTAATACCCTCAATTGGATTTGTTGTTCCCTGAGAATTTTCAGTTTGGAACACTGCTTCAGTGTTCACCTCTTCCTGTCCATACTTCTAAGGGGAATTAACCCTAGCTGATTCTGCTATTTCGTTAGGGTTTCCTCCTTCTATTTCATCCGGCATTCCCTTAGCCGTTTCTTTATTGGCAACAGACTGCTCCTGCAATTGGTTGATATCAATATTAAGGTCCAGTGGGCTGTGGGGCTGCACATATTCACTCATATTGGCCAAAATTTGGGCCAATTGGTATTATTGCAAAGGGATTTGTGGTGAAATTGCAGTGGTGTTTTTGGGAGGCTCTGCTCCTTCTCTTTCACAGCTGTGATTATCTTCATCCTCTTCACAGGTATGGTAACTACCTTCTTCCTCATCAGAGTAGCGAGTTTATCCCTCTACACTAGCATGAGAACTTTGTTCTTCTTCCTCAATTTCCTCTTCTTCATCATTTCCTTCTCCTGCGCTGCTTTGTTTCTCACCACTGGTGTGGTGGCTTTGTTCCTCACCACTGTCGTGGTGGCTCATTTCTTCTTCATCCTCATCAGTATGGGGACTCCCTCCTTCCAATTGTGGGGGCTGTTCATCCTCCGTGCTGGGAAATTCCAAGGGCTGGCTACTGCTACCGAGAAGGCCTTCTATCATTCCCCTACTTCTTTTTGAATGAGAGGACTGTCTACGTTTTGATGGCTCTGCTGCCGAGCTAACTATTCTCTTTCTTTTTGGGGCAGGTAAGGCTAATCCTCCATCAATCGAAAATATCAGTTCTTCCCAACTAGTCTGTTGTTGGGCAAGACTATAAATTACTATTAATCTGATTAAGTAATGGTGGCTTACCACCATGTCTATGTGCCAAGCTTTTCTTATACTACGAGTAACATCATGCAGTAAGGAATTTAAAAATGCAGGCAAGTTTACAGTACATTTTTGCTTTAATACTACCAATAACTTAAGGTGGCGAGGTATTACCACGTCTTTCCTTCCATCGCATGTTATATAGGCCTGCACTACCTTTGCCAATTCCATCCATGGTTCTCCCAATGATGCTGACTGAACTCCTTTGCCTTTGAAGACCAATGTTTTCCTTCTTCCTAGAAAATGTTCATGGCTTCTTGAAGCCTAACCTTCTTATGAGTCCATATGGTTCCTTGTGTTGGAAGACCAGACACCTCTGCAATTATCTCATCTGTTACTGCTATCTGTCTTCCTCGAACCATGGAGTGTCCTTCCTGCAAATTCTGTAAAAACTTGATAGCTACTGTTTCATGAGGTTGTTGTAGCCTTGTGAGGTATGTAATCCATCCCAATTTTTCCAGAATTTCTCATGCAGCATCAGAAACAATTAGCACTTGCAGCTCGCTACGAATTGGTTGACCTCCCATCTTCTTTGCACACTGTTACTTCTTTACAAACACATAGTAATGTAATGGAATAGCACAACATGGTAGATTGGAATAATATCGTTAAGTTTTTGTTATTCCCTAGAATATAGGGATTTGATTCGCGTGCAGGTAAAAAAATATAGGGATTTGATCTATATGTAGTGATTAAGAGGCATCCGCGCCCCCCCTGGAGGATGATAGGTCATCCTCGACTGTCAAATAAGAGAGGAAAGTACTACACAGCAGGAAAAATCATGCATACTTATGATACAATCAATCAAATTATTGCATTACTGAAATTGATGCGTGTGATTAAATCGTAAATAGATATAGAAATGTTTGTAATGATTTAAAGATAAGGAAAAGGGACAACTGATGTGAACACAAGTACTAATGCGCTTATTACCCACTCAAACTAATGTGATCGATTTATGATAAATTGCATGTATAATAGGTTCAAAACCAAGGGTTTAGGAATCATACTTTCATTTTATATTTAGATAGAGATATAGGAAAAAGGGTTTAACATTACTATTGATTTGTAAAAATTTGACTCCAATACCATCAACAGAGCTCTGTTGCCAACAGGTGTCTATAACCTTGACAAAGTTGCTTTCTAACCCTTGGAACCATTGTACTTTATTTATGCCTAGGGAAGTGCTCTTTGATGTCATAATGGATACCAGTGTGCTGGCTTGGGAGCTAGATAAATCACAATGCCATTCACCAGAAAGAAGTGAAAAGTGGGCAGGCCAGCTCGTGATGAGACCTCCTCTTCCAAGGAATTTTTAGTGTTTTTTTTCAATTTTCCATTGGACCATATCCCTGGTGTGGTGGCCATGATGGCAATGCCACTTCATTGCTTCCTTATGATCATGGTAGACTGGCTCTTGATGAGACCCCCTATCCTCCATCTACCATTTCATAGAATTGTTAGTGATATATAGATATTTTTTCTTCTTTTTATATAGCACTTTCCTACTTATATATAAAGGATGGCTCAACACTCCTTAAGAGTAGGGATGGTGGAAGAAGTCTAAACATCTCAATAGAAAAGAATATGCCCTTATTCTTACTCAATAAGTAAAAATCAAAGAAGGTTATAAAGATTTGGGGAAGAACCAACATGATAAAGATAATCGATCATACTAATTTTGGTTATAGTAAGATAGCAAAGTAATATTGGTGGTTATGTCCTGTTTCCTTTTTCTTATCATTACAAAAAAATTTCTTAAAAAAATGACAATTTCTTTTGATTTGCTGATTCCAGTAAGCTTTAATTTGTGTGATCTTGTATAAATAATATGTTTGCCTTTAGAAGAGTCATTAGAAATCCTCAAAATGCTGGTCTAAAACAAGAAAAATAATACACTAAAAAAGTGTTGTTCCTTTGGAAAGGAACAACAGAAACAATCTGCAGAAATGTTGTTCCTTTGGAAAGGAACAACAAAAAAAATTTGTTGTTTCTTTTGAAAGGAAAAGAAAGAATAGTCTGCGAAACTGTTGTTCCTTTAGAAAGAAACAACAAAAACAATCTGCGAAACAACAAAAATGAATAGCACAACTGTTGTTCCTTTCAAAAGAAACAACAAAAACACTCGCAGCAAAGCTGCTGTTCCTTTCGAAAGGAACAGCAAAAATGTCGTTCCTTTGGAAAGGAACAACAAAAACTCACAATAAGCGAAATAAAAAGAGTTTGAAGAAACAGAATTCCATACAAAAAACAAGAAAAGTAAATGAACAATCTTTATGTACAAATTTCAAAGGAAAGAAATGATTTAATGAATGGCTGTCGAGGAGGAGTTATCCCCTTCAGCCAGAATTTTCATGGTAGAATCTTCTCGTAGTTGTTGGTAGAAGGATTCTCAAGTAAACGGTTTATGGTAAAGTCGCACTCGATGACCGTTTACTTTGAAGGAATGTCCAGATCCATCAATGGTGGTTAATGTAATGGTGCCATTATCATGCACTTTTTGTATCTCGTAAGGTCCAAGCCATCGTGTCTGGAGTTTCCCTGGAAAATCTTGAAACCTGGAGTCATATAGGAGTGCCCAATCTCCTTCGTGGAAGATTTTTTCTTTGATGAGGGCGTCGTGCCATTTTTCTCTCTGTTGTTGAATTAACGCAGTGTGTTGAAGAGCAGAGAACCTAATTTCATCTAACTCATTGATTTGTTGTAATATTTTGGCATGGGCTTCATTTAAATCTAGACCCACCTTTTGGGTTGTTCTTAATGTCTGAATTTCAAACTCTATTGGAAAGATGGGCTCTTTTCCAAATACCAATTAATATGGTGAATACCCCGTATACTTATCCATGTTGTTCGATATGCCCACAAGGCTTCTGGAAATCTGTAGGCCCAGTCACGTCTGTGTGAGGCAAATGTTTTTGTCAATATAGATTCGATCACTTTATTCATGCTCTCTACTTGTCCGTTTTCCTATGGGTGGTATGGGGTTGTAATCTTGTGCTGGATGTGGTAATTCTGCAATGTTTCAGCAAGTTTATTACCTAAAAACTACGGTCCTCCATCTATGATTATGTCCCTTGGGAGGCCATATTGCACAAAGATTTGGAAAAGGAATTGTATTACAGAGTCCTTTGTAGCTTTCGAAAGTGCCTTTGCTTCAACCCATTTAGTTACATACTCGGTTGCAACTAGGATGTATGTTCTTTGGTTTGATGGGGGGTTAATGAGGCCAAAAAAATTGAGCACCCAACGTTCAAATGGTTCAATTACTAGCTGTGGGTTCAAAGGCATTTCGTCAGACTGTCTAGGGCGACCTGCCCTTTGGCAGCTATCACAGGCCTGCACAAATTTTTTAGCATCTTTAAAAATGGTAGGCCAATAGTAGCTTGTCTGTAAAACCTTATGGGTGGTTCTACGATCTGAAAAAATTTCGCCACACGGCCTGTCATGGCATGCTTTCAGAATATCATATACTTCGTCCTCTCGGATGCATCTCCTGATTTGCATATCTGACCCTGTATGAAACAGGTAGCCCCCAATCCAAGAGAATCAGATACTACGCTGTATTATCTGCTTTCGTTCATTAAGGGTTAGATGTTTAGGTAATCTACCTATTGCCAAATAATTTGCTATATCAGCATACCATGGGGTTCTAACAGTAACAGTGAACAAATTTTCATCTGGGAAGTGGTCTTCGACTGCTGCTGCATCTGTTGGATTTGGCATTCGTGACAGGAAATTAGCTACAGGGTTCTCTTTTCCAGGTCGATCTTTGATTGTAATATCGAATTCCTAAAATAAAATCAACCATATTGTCACCCTTCCATTTGTAACAGGTTTATTTGCTAAAAATTTAATGGCAGAGTGATCGGTATATAAAACTATAGGATACCCAATTATATAATGTCTAAACTTATTTACAACATGTACTATAGCTAAAAATTCCTTCTCAGTCACAGTATAGTTTAGTTCAGCAGGAGATAGATTTTTGATGATACAATAGATTGGATATGTTTTCTATCCTCTTCCTGCCCAAGCACTGCTCCAATCACTGTGTCTGAGGCATTAGATGAAATTTGGAATGGAAAATTCCAATTTGGGCCCCTCAGCACTGGGGATGTTGATACAAGCTTTTTTAGATCCTTGAAAGCATTATCACATTTATCTGTCCAAATAAAATCAACATTTCCTGTTAGTGCATATAAAGGTGCAACTATTCGAGAATAATGTTCTATAAATCTCCTATAATAACCGGAAAATCCAAGAAAGCTACGTACCTCTGTTTGTGTGGTGGGTGTAGGGATTAACAAAATTATCTGAATTTTGGTTGGATCCACTTGAATTCCAGCTGCTGAAATATAATGTGCTAAGATAAGTCCTTCAGTCATCATCATATGACACTTTTCATGGCTTAAACAAAGCCTAGTGTCAATACATCTTTGCAACACTTTTTCTAAATTTTCTAATGCTGGCTCAAAATCGTCTCCGTAAGGTGTGAAGCCATCCATATATACTTCGAGCCCTTCATTTATTAAATATGAAAAGATGCTAAGAATGGCCCTTTGAAATGTAGCAGGGGCATTGCATAGGCCAAAGGGTAAGACTCGGTAGGGAAATGTCCCCCAAGGACAGGTAAAAGTAGTTTTGTCTTGGTCCTCAGGGGCAATCTGGATTTGATTGTACCCACTGAAGCCATCGAGGAAAGAAAAGAATTTCTCTCCTGCCAATGTATCTAATACCTGGTCAATGAAAGGAAGGGGAAAGTGGTATTTTTGGGTTTCTTTTTTGAGTTCTCGGTAATCTACGCATATTCTCCACTTCCCGTTCTTCTTTGGTACCACTACTAATGGATAGACCCACTTTCTATCAGATATTGGGTAAATGAAATTAACATCCAATAGTTTTTGTAATTCGGCTTTCACAATATTTTTAAGGTGAGGGTTTAGTCTTCTTTGGGGTTGGCGAATGGGTCTCGCATCCTTTTCGGTATAGATGTGGTGTGTACATAACTGGGGGTCAATTCCCTTCATGTCTGGATAATCCCATGCAAAGGCTACTTTATATTTTTGTAGTAATTGGACCATCTTCTCTTCTTGTTCAACAGTCAGATTTTTGTTAATGTTTAAAGTTTTTCTCGGATCATTTTCTACAATATTACTATTGTACATAGAAGTGGTGGGTATTATTTGATCAGGAATGTCTTTCAGAGGATCTTCTTCTTCTTTATTATCAAATGTTGCCTTGATCATGTGACATTGTAGATTGGATCTGATTTGTGGTTTGTTAATAAAACTATTAATGATATCATCCTCTGTTTGATATTTAAAATTGAGGGCATCTTTTATGGTTAGAGGTGATCTCATATTTTCCATGAGATATGATACAGGTTTCTTTCTTGTTTTGATTATTGATAGGCTTGGTTGGGCTGGGGGATATAAAGCTAAATTCTTGACATAGTTTCTCCTTGTTATTGTCATGTTTCCCTGTCGGCAGCCAATATAAGCATCGGTAGTTGCCAACCAAGGTCTACCTAAAATTAACGGGTGTCCATCTAGCTGGTTCTTTGGGTTGTTAACCAGGAAGTCAGCAGGGTATTCCCAGGAATCTACGGATACCATTACATCTTGTAGTGTACCTTTTGGTTTGACTAACGATTGGTCAGCCAATTATAATAAGGTTGTTGTTGGTTCTAATGATGTAATGCCAAGTTTTTGACAGGTGATGGTTGTTAGGATATTGATTGCAGCTCCCAAATCAATTAAGGCATTTGGGAACAATTGCCCATTGATTTGCACCATCACTATATGATTTCCCGGGTCTTCATATTTTACAGGTGTTTCCATTCCTGATAATAAGTTAGATAGAGTAATGAATATTTGGACAGTTGGGTTGGTTGTTGTTCTCCTCTTTGGCTTCTTTATACACAGTTCCTTAATGGTTTTTGCATAAATAGGGATGTCTTGGACAACTTGGAGGAGAAGGATTTTTATACACAAATTTTTTAATTCTCCCAGAAGATCAAAATTAGGATATTCTAATGGGTGAGGTATGATTAATCATTCTAGGAATGGTGGAGAAGAGGTGGTTGCTTGTTGTGGAGTTTGATGTTGATTTTGTTGTTGAATCACCTTATCTTTTTGCAATGTTTATTCTACAAGTAACGGATCTTCAGTGTGAACATTTTTGTCTCCCTCTGTTTCTACTATACGCCTAGACCTCAATTGAAGGTCACTACACTCCCTCAGTTCGGTTTCTAATTCTGGTGGTTCCATTATTTGGACAGACTGAACTGGCATATTATTTGGGTTTGGGTTGGGCTGGGCTGGGAGTTGTGGTCTTAAATTGGTCTGGGGGTTTTGTGGCAATGTATAGGGAGCTGGCAGTGTAGGTTGAGAGAGGGGAATTGTTCCAGTTGGATGATTTGTAGGTCTTTTCCATTTTGACTACCAGGCTTGAATCTGTGAAGTAGAGGGGGACCATTGTGTTGAATAAGCATTGTTTTGTCAAAACGATGGGTAGAAAGGAAAATTTGGCCAATTAGTTTGGTTTGTTTGATTTGGCCATGATGATGTAGGAAATGGTTGTTGTGACCATTTGGGGAAAGGTGGTTGATTTTTCCACATTCCATTATATTGCTAAGCATTATATTGAGGAGGCCGAAAAGAAGAAAATGGATCAGTTGGCATACCTGATTGTCGTGGTTGCCATTGTCAGCGCTGATTAAGTAAGCATACCACTTCTGATTCTTCTTCTGCCTCTTTATAGACTAATTTTAACCTAGGAAGAGAGGGGCATCCTTCTATGGGATGGTCCTTTGTGAAAATGGCACAAACTTTGATTATATCCAGTGTGCACTCTTTTTGGCTGTGTTTCTTCATGCATCTAGGAAAGAATATTGCCAAATTTTGTTCTGCTTCTACTTGATTTTGTTTGGCTTGCATAATGTCAAACTGCGTTGTTAGAGTCCCTAGAATATATGTTTTAAAATCTTCCAGTAGGTTTCCAATCTCTGCACGAGTTACGCCTTCAATGGAGGTCTTATTATCCCTTGTGATCATGTCACGTTCTGCTGATTTTAGCCTTGTATTGCCCCTCGAACTCCTGATACACAAATCAATAATGTTAGCATAACTTTCTTGATATATATCACCTTTTCCCATAATATTCAATGTTTCAACCCATTGATCCTTCATCCCCCTAATTAATTTAGTCTTCAGCACATTATCAGGTAAGGGTAAAGATGCATAAGGATATCTCTAGAGATTGTATTGAAATCGTTCCACATATTATTCCAGAGTTTCACTGGGTTTTTCCGTCATTTGAAATATTTCATATTTTAGTTCCTGGGACCTACAATAATCCTGATATTTCCTTAGAAACGCAGTTTTCATATGATCCCAATCATTTATAACACCCCCACCTATCCCCATAAACTATTGTAAGGCTGCTCATTTTAATGTGGAAGGAAATAGTTTTAATTTTTGGGGATCAGTGGTATAGTCATACCCCCTGAATAATACATCGAATTCAATCATAAATGCATCTGGATCTTTCGATGTCAAGCCATGAAATGTAGGAATATGTTGAAGAGGGATGGCTTTCATAGGTGCATTAACTGCAGTATCCACTATAGGATATTGCAGTGTGGAAGTTTGCTGAGGTGTTTGCTGGTTTTGGTTCTGGTTCTGGGGCATTTGATCAAATATGTGCCAATATCCTTCTGGGATCTCAAGGGAATTCCTATGCTGACTATAAGGAGTAGGAATGACCTTGAAAACACTCCCTTGATCTGGAATAATAAATATTCCTTGCTGGCCTACTGTCTGAGGATATTTAGGTCCTTTGTTTTGAATGAGGTTGACAACACTTCGCTTATCTGGGCTGCTCACTGTTTGGACTATTTCAAGAAGAGATTTTGGTTCTTTTGTTTCTCCTGTTTCCCCTTCTCCTTCGTGGAGATTACTAGAGTTCCATTCTTGTGGAGAAATTAGGCAGGGATTCTCAATTTCTTGGGAATCTTGCTCAATTCCTTTTGTTTAACTATGTATCTCAGCAAAGGCTACATATGGTGATTTTGTGGCCTGAAGGGGACTAGTAGGTTGTCTAGAGATAACTTTCCTAGGTCCTACTAATGGCTGAGATTCAGTCTTCTTAAGGATTTTGTCAATGAAAGTTTTTCGCCAAAGGGTCACCGGTTCCTTAGGTTTTTCGAGTTTAGGAGGAATTTTGTTTTGTTTAGCTGGTTTATTCATTCAATAAAACATGCTTTCATTCCTAGCTAAAGAAAGAAGTTTACCCAATTCTGCTGTGAAGTGAGCTGTGAGAAAGTATGTTCCTTGCTCAGTGCACAGGTTCTTACCTTCCGTCTTTAATACCCAATTCTTCCCAAGCAGAAAAAATCAAATGTGCATCACTCCTTCTAAATGGCATACACTCTCCCCGGAAACAGCGCCAAAATGTTGAGGTATAAAAGGTATCTTTTTAACACCTATTTATCCTACATTAAATATCAATCCGAGAACAAATTTTTGTTTCAAGAGTGTACTCTGTTTGAGGCTGCAATTGAGCTAAGAGTAATGCTATGAGAGATGTAGTATAGTATTCTAAATACAAGAGTAAAGGAATGCTTGAAAAGAAATCTAATTACAATAACATAAATTCAAATGCCCTAAAACTTAACTATTCACTCTACAAAACATCAATCAAGGATACAGTAGAAATAACTCATTCCTTTAGAAATTGATGCAACTGAAATCACACTGGAACAAGGCAATAAATCTGGGAACTTGGAAGCAAGAACCAATGTTCTCTACAGTTGACAGTCTTAATATTTAAGCAATCAAAGTGAAATCGAAATTGAACTAACTGCTGTTGAAAATAAACTAAGAAGAACTTATTTTAAAAGCAAGAATTGGAAATGAACAAAAATTTGTAATCGAATATCTATGTGCATACACAACAAACTGTAAATAAACAATCTTTATGTAATCTGAAACTAACAAATTAGAAATGAACAGCACACCGGAATTGAACAACGATTGCTAACTAATGAATCTGAACAATAGACATGAGCTTAACAAAATCAAATAGAAAATCCTATGAAACTCCAACCCCGTCGACAACAAATGTTATTAAGTAACAATCGAAATGAACAACAATCCAATGGAACAGAAAATAGAGTTAAATATGGAACAGAAAAGCTTTATAAGTGATAACAAGATGAATAATACAGGAATCACGATCCTTGTTGAAATGGAACAACAATGCAATTCATTAGCGCACACAACAATCCAATAAGCAATTCAACAGTAATTAAGTAACTCTGCAATTGTAATGAAACCAAACATAATTATCACACAACAATAATTAAAGGATAGAAATAAAAACAGTAGAACGATTCCACCAGGGTCGGTCCCTTAGCACCAATTAAACACTGCTGGGTTACTTCAGAGCTTGAGAGACGAAATAAAAATGCATCTTTGTATTAATTGAACATAAAAGTGTTTACAGCGACCGCTCTATGATCACGAGAGTCAATAAAGTGCAGAATTACAAAAGGAATGTTGTAATCAAATGATTTGACTCCCTACAATATTTAAAGGCATTGCCTTATATAAAAAACTCGACGGACAAGACAAGGAATGAGATAAGGTTTGAACAGCGATCCCTCAGGATCAAAAGATCCTGAGGGATTTGCTTCCCTTCTTTCTTTAGCTGTCACTTGATTTCCTTTTACTGACGCCGAGCTGTCCCCTGCCTTCTCTTAGCAATGCGTTCGGATTTTCTTCTCTTTGGAAGGATTTGGTCTAACGCTGGAGGAACAGTAGTTACTCTTTCTTTAGCCTCGCCTCTGGTATAGTTGTTCACCTCACTTGATTCATGTTTTTAGCAATAAAAGGTAGTTTTTAGTTACATTTTACAATAAACATAAGTCTTTACAATTCTACCATAATTCTGTAATAAGTCACCTTTATAAAGTAAAAATAATTATGTTTAAAGTAAAAGAATGAGAAAACACATAGTGAATTCATACCTTTTCCAACGCTTAACACCGGTCAACTTTGTTTTTGATTCTTTGCATTCATCTTGCTGAATCCCATTGAATCATTGCGTTTATTGAGTGATTGTTCTCTCTTTCATTCAATTTCTCTTTGCGTTGCTCCAAGCCTAGATCACACGGTTTGTTTGAGTCTCTTTCAACATTTTTCTTCGCTTTGACGAATTTCGTCATTGGTTTGAGTCTTGATTGATTTTGTTTGAATTGAGTGAACTTGTTTGGTTTCAGCTCTCTCTTTATTATTCTCAAATTATTTTTTTCATTAGTTTTTCATTTAGTTAGTGCATTTTCTCTAATATATTGAAAATTGTTTGCATTTTTTATCGTCATTGTGGAAATTGAAAACTTTTTCGCATTACTAGCATTGAATAATTCTAGAGGAAAGTTTTCTAGTTTCATTAGCTCGCATTGAAAACAGTAGTGGATGTTTTTGTGTGTTCATTTTTCTATCATTTGGAAGCTCTCAACTCTCCCGTAGATAGCTCTTCATTGAACAAAATGATATTTTGTGGCATGTAGTTTGCATTTAGAGGTTTTATGAGATCCAACATTCGATAGGGCCTTGAAATCGAAACGTAAATTGAAGATCAACATTAAAATTTATAGAATTAACTGAAGGAAACATTGAAACTTAACAGAACATCTAGTAGTCTAAGGTAGAGATGTGTTCCGGCGTCTTTAAGCCTAGTAGCTGTCACTCGCCATCTGGCTACAGACAGCGCTAGTACGGACTTGTGCTCCCTGTACCGTCGCGTATATAAAGGGAGACCCCATTAGGTTGCAAATCCTTTATCCATAGGAAGCTGATTTTGCTGCCTTTTACTCATGATACACTGGAAACAACATTTGGAGAGACTACCTGCACGTACGTTAAGTCCTTGGTTGATTTCTCTTTCATTTTTACCAAGGTGTATATGGCAGTTCACGGATATCTGGTACACCCATTTACCTAGATTACCATAACAGTCACTTTGATCTTTACTGACTCTTTTAACTAAAAAGATCATCGAGCTCTTGTCCTTTCAAGCTCGTGTCCAACTTGAAAGCGATAGAGTCACCTTTTGCTTGTTTCTCGACTCTTAAAATATGAAACGACAGAGTCTAGTTTCAGTGTCATAAAAATTAATTGCCCACGAAATATTCCTGGTTAGATTGTTTCTCCTTAGTATTTTATTTCAAGGTCATTTTCGATGGCAAATTTTCTGGAGCTTTCCAATCAAGGAGTCCCCTTTGAAGGGAGTCCTATTCCTTTTCCTTCTTTTGGAAATGTTGGTGCTCCTTATATGGCAATGTTGTCCCTTCCCAGGTTAACTGTTGGTTTGCCTCTTTGGTTGTTTTCAACCTCTGTGGTCCCAAATGTCCCAACTACTGTACCATCCACTCCTCCGCATGAGCAATGCCATGTTGATTCAAAGGTGGGCCCCTCCCCTTATTCGTTTGTTTCTTTGTCCTCATCTTCTACTTCATCTGGTGAAATTTTGGATTCTAGTACCTAGGTGGCTAAGAAGAAGAAGAAGAAGAAGAAGACTAAGAAGAAGAAGTCAGATAAGCGAGAGGCTAAGTCTACAACTGTTGCTTCTAAAAAAACTGCTCTCGATGAACCTTCCAACCCTCCGCGGAAAGTTAAGTTCCCTTGCATGTTGTGCCAGGGAAACCATCTTCTTTGAGATTTCCCTGGAATTCCCAAGGTGCTCGAAGTATGGTCCAATGATCGTCCCCCGTTGCCTTTGGCTTCTGGGAGTCAGGTTGGGGGAACGTCTTCAGCTAGTGCTGGTAAAGCTCCTAAGAAGCAGGGTAAGCTTGCCAATACCTGTAATTTGTGTGAAGAGCACCATGCCATTCACCTTTGTTCATATATGGATGAAGCCAAGAGAGTTTTGGACAACTCGACTGTTTCTGCACTGTGCCTTCCAGCTGGTTACAAACAACTTTCTTTGAGTCCTTCACTAGTTGATTCAATGATCAGTTAAGAGTCATCCTTGCTTTATCTCACTCCCCCAGAAATTCACCATCATGAATCCATCCCTGACCAACCATTGGTCGTGGGATCAGTTGAGCTGGCCCCGTCTGCGGTGCACCAGGTATTTTCTGTTGAGATTGGATCTCATATCCCTCAGGTTCTTCTTGTTTCTTCAGATTCCTCAGACTTGTAGAAAGATTCTCCCATCCCTATATCTCAGGAAGTTACTCCTTTGCCTCCCATCATGAAGGTCCTAGAGGATACTCCTCTTGCCTCCATGATGGAGGTGGCGGAGGATGCTCCTTCTTCTCCCGTAACACCAGGGGAAGACCATCTCGGTTCGATGGTATCCCCTCCAAGTAGTTTGGTCACTTCCTTTGATTGGGGTCGATTTGTAGGTTATCGCCTTCCTTCTTATGTGCCCTTTGAGATCACGGTACGGGCCTCCCATATGTTTGTACCCAGAACCATTATAGATGAAGGCACGTCTGTTAGTATTTTATCTTCAAATACTTGGCAAGATTTTGGCTAACCGTCGCTTATGCATGTTACGCAGAATCTATTGGCGTTTAGCAGAGGAACTAGTCAAACGTTAGGGATCCTTCCAAAGTTTCCTATTACTTTGGGAGGGAAAACTGTCCATATGGACGTGATGGTTATTCATGGCCCCTTGGACTTTAATTTAATCTTAGGACACGATTATACTTATGCCATGGGAGCTCTTGTCTCCTCCCTCTTTCGTGTGATGTTTTTTCCACACCAAGGTTGGATCGTGACCATCAATCAGCTTGCATTCTTTGGTCCTACTATGGCAGCTAGCCCACCATCATCCCTTCCAAATCTTTATCCGCCATTTGTGTCATCACCGTCACATGTCAATTATGTGGCTACCTGTCTTATGCCGGTATTTAGTGATAGTGCCATTGTACATCGTGTGCTGGGGGCATTGGGTCTAGACTTCCAAGATGTTTTCCTTCCATCGGATGGGAAACCCTTGGAAGCTATGACTTCTTATTCATTATGATAAGGTCTGTCGGAGCATGGTTCATCTGCTTGTGTCAAGCTCCTTAAACCATGAAACAAGGTCTCTCGGAGCATGGTTCATCTGCTTGTGTCAAGCTCCTTAAAAAAATGAAACAAGGTGGTCAGAGCAGGGTTCGTTTTCTTGTGTCAATCTCCTTAAAAAATGAAACAAGCTGGTCGGAGCACAGTTCGTTTTCTCGTGTCAAGCTTCGTAAAAAATGAAACAAGGTTGTCAGAGCATAGTTCATTTTCTTCTGTCAAGCACCTTAAAAAATGAAACAAGATGTCATGAGGATAGTTCTTTTAATGTGTCAACCTCGTTAAAACAATGAAACACGTTCCTGTTCAATTCGAGTGTTTAATTAGATCTCGTAAAATCCCAGTCGAGTCTTTCTCTTCATCTCGTAATTTGAACCTTCACTCCATCTATCTTTCATATGGACTGAAGCTTGGGGCGCATGTACCTCGAATTGAGTCACCATGCTGGGGGTGTTGTGCTCAACTTAGTGTTCCTAAATTGAGGTCATAAATTATCAACCAGGGTCAGTAAACTGCTGAAGTGTGGTGCACTATATGTGCCTAGGTATCTGTTTCTCACTACGTTGTGTTTAGTGTTTTTATGATGTTTTTGGTTTTATGGTTTTATGTTAAAATGGAAAGCACTAAATGTTGATGAAGGACAGTTGTTGTACGCACACTAAAAATAGAGCAAAACCTATTCTAAACTGTGCATGGTACTAAACAACAAAAAATGAAAAGTTTGATAAGGACTCATAGCAAGGAACTAAACCACAACATGAACTCAATAACTCATAACATAAACTCATCCAATTCATTCATTAGGAATATGTTGGAATAGCTTGAGAAAAGGACAAGTTTAGTGCAAATGAAGTTCTCCTATATAAACAATCATCTTATAATATTACAAAGAATCTCATCCATGACTAGAAGTTTATTGGAACACAGTTGAAAGAGATTATTTGTAGCACAATAAGATTTTCACTCTACATTAACTTATAACGCTAAGATTAATTCATTCTGCAGCTTAACTTGTCACTACTAAGCCTCATCTGAAAGTTAGATATTTTCTATAATAGTTTTGGGAAAAGGCTTATTTGTGAAATTGCAAGAGATTGCAGAATAATCAAGGCCTTAAACTGATATCACTAATTCCTGTCCAGATGATGATGTATTAATAGAAAGCTAGAACAAGAGTGGTTTTGTAAATAATGAAGGCCATGAAATTTAATTTTGACAATGAATACAACCTAAAGAACAATGGATAACATTGAACTAGAATGCAATTGATAAAACTTGAAACACAGTGACCACAACTAAACTAAAATGCCATTACCCTAACTTGAAATACAGTAAACAAAGTTGAACTAGAATGCCACTAATCTAACTTGAAATCCAGTAAACTAAAACTGAACTAGAGTGCCATTATCAAACTTGAAATACAATGACAAAATTAAACTAGAATGACATCTACCTCCAGAGTACTACAACTAGACTAAAGATGCAACTAATCACTAAAATGTTTCAGCTCTGTCTCATTCGGAATTAGTGGTATTTTGGAATATTTTGTAGAACAGGACTGGCTGCAACATGTTATGTAAATGAACATGAAAGCATAAAATTCAACAAAATACAACAAAGCTCTAAAACACCACAGCTATGTCTCATCCGAAATTAGTGATATTTTGGAAGAGTTTATAAGATCATGACTAGCTGTACAACTGATGTAATTGAGCATAAGAACGTAAAACTAACTCCTAAAATACTACAGTTACACCTCATTCGACATTAGTGATATTTTGGAAGAGTACGTAAGAACGAGACTAAACTGTAGCATCCAATACAAGTGAATATAAAACGTAAAGTTCAGAAAGTCAATTGAACTAGGAATGAAACGAGACTAAGTTACTTATCTAAATCATATGACCAAAGCTCCTCAGGTAGCAGGGGCCCTCTACCACCGGAATAGCACGCAAATCTACTCAAGATTGACTCAGCTCGTGCAATAAAATGATGTTTCTTTCATTAAAGGAGAAATTCTTCAAAACAGAGTATTTACGGTCTTCAAAGATCTAGCAACAAAACAAAATCTAACCAACGGTTTCTCGGTCTCCCGAGTCATACTTATAATGAAATTACATAAATACTCTTTGATAAAAATAGGGATAAGTGTCTTTCCCACTTCTAATCAAATTAAAACTCTTATTAACAGTCTTGTGATTTACTGCGGACATCTGTAGAGTCCGTGTTTTGATAGGAAACTGCTTCTCTTCTACGTGCATAACCGCTTGGAAACTTTAACTCAGATTTCGTGGGGAGCAATAGATGATGGGGAGGTGTTGTGGATTTCACCCATATGCCTTTTTCTTTGCAGTGACACCTGGAACCTACGTAAACATGAGGATGGCTGCAGAACAGACGACTGGCTACAGAATGCCTGTATTCTGTAGCCGAGTCTTAGTCAAAATTACTACACCAACAAAATGATGAAAACATAGCAAGTTAGTCATTATATAAATTATTAAGGAAAATTTAATTAATATTATTGATCATTTAAGCCTGTAATTGATGAGGGACAAAGAAAATGGAGTAGGATGTGGTGAAAGAGAAGAACATCTTTGGGGCTCAACATACCCCCACTGCAAAGTTTTTGCATGTCCTCATGCAACTACTCCATGTACTCTGAGACCTCTGCTAGGACATCCAACCCTCTTCTTCTGCTTTGTCTGACAGTCAATGGTGTTCTGGGCTTCCTTATGACTAACTTGAATCTTAAATTTGTAAGTGCCCTGATTAGATTTTTGTTTTTCTTCTTCAATTTTTCACTGGACTTGTACAATTTCTCCATTTGTAGAGACAGAGTTGAATTCATATCACTTTTTAGTTTCACCTGCTCCCTCAAAATTTCATTCTCATTCTTGATATGCCTATTGAGTACTTCTAACTCATACTTATCTCCTCTTAGCACATCAATTTCAGATTTTGGTGGGCTAGGAGTTCTGTCTCTACTTTCTGAAGCTCTCCCCTCTAATGACTCAATATAATTGTAAACTTGTTGTTGTGCTGGGTCAATTTCTGGAGTTTCTTCATCCTCAATGTTTATGATCCCTGTTTGTCTAACCTCTGTTTTCTTTAGTATACCTCTAAGTCTGTGGCTCCATCTTGGTTGAGATGGCCCTTCTCCTCTGTCTTTGGCATATCTTCTTATTATCCTCTCCTTCTTAAGTTGCTTCTTTATTTGAGCCAATTTCTTAGAAATCATCTCTTCACTATCCTCTTGAATTGATTTATCAGTTTCAACTTCAATAGCTTTGGAAATTTCCCTTCTCCTGCTTCTTCTTTTAGGTTTTCTTTCAGGTGGAGATTCCTTGGGTTCCTCAAAATGGTTCCTCACTAGAAATTCTTCCCAATTATCTCCCATTTTCCTCAAATGATGTTCAATTAATATTTTGACTAAACCATGGTGATACAAATTTGTTTCTAGAAATTGAACCCTTTTTTGAACATTTGAGGCCATTCTTTTCAGACTATGAAGTAGGAAAAAGGGCAAATTAATTTCCTCATCTAAGAAATGCATCATTAATCGAATATGTTAGACATAGAGAGTACCAAATCTACCTTCACAGGTGATAAATTTTTTCAAAACGAGTAACATGTTCCTCCACTTATTCTTTAATTCCGAGCTAGGAATACCCTTTTTAAAAATGGAAACATCCATACCTGGAGTCTTAAGCATTTGCCTCCATGCTTCGTTATGGAATTCCCTATTTTTGAACCACCTTTCTCCTTGTCTAGGTAATTTCGTTGCCTCTGCAATGAAAACCTCTGTAACAGTGAATTTAATGTCTCCTATTTCGACCTTGGCTCCATTGAAGGACCTTGCAAATGTTTTAGTCACCTCTTTGTGAAAACCACGAAATTTCTCCAAAAATTGCAACCAACCAGCCTGCTGTAGCATTTCTATGATTTGTGGATAACCTTCCAAGTACTTGGCTCCAACTGGTTCGGTCCTCACTATGAGACCCATAGCTTCTCTTTTCAACCTTCAAATTACTGTTCCTTTGCTTAGGGTGAAAATGTCTGTTAAAGGGTTGTTTTTGCCCCATAGATGCTTTCTCTGTTTTTACAGACCAAAATGGATAAGTACTGGCTGCGGAAATGAATGATATGGAGTGGTTTTGAAATGAGTATAATGCGGTGAGGTGGTTCATATGAGTTGAAAGCTAACACGGAAGAAAATACCACGAAGATATTTCGTGAGAAATTCAAAAATCATCATTAAATACTTTGGCCTAATGATGTGACTGATCAAATCATTTCAGTATTTAACCGTTAAGTTTTTAAATGATGATCGGATATGGCAAGATGGAAGGGTTTTTGTGTCTAAAGTTGTTATGATATGGTTGATAGGCATGATAAACACGACTAATTAAAATGACCTTTTTGAATCATATATGACTCAACTATGCTAAAATTTTCATGATTTGTCACCATAATAATTTCATACCTTTGCCTTTCCTTTGATTTTCTTTATGGTTTTGGTATGCCTTGTCCTCAATCATTGATCTTCAGTTCCTCATAAATCCTTTGATTTTGCTTGTTGTCTTGAATATGCAGGATCAATTTGTTGCTAAATCAAATGATTACTGGATAGTGCCTTTAGGGTCTCTGGCTGCAGAATGTCTTCCTAGCTGCAGAATGTCTGACTGATTGCAGAATGTACCTGTAGAAGTCTTGAAACATGAAATGGAATGGTTTGAAGCATGAATGGAATGATAGAATGTTTTATGAAATGAGTTAAAAATGGATAATGGAATATGGTGTGATGGAGTATGAGTGGAGTGAGTAATGGAATGAAATGAATCACAACTATGAAGTGGAGTGAAAAAGTGGCCTACAACTTCTGATGTGTATTCTTCAATTGCAGAAAAGATCAAATTTAAAAATCTGGAATGGAAATGAGGTGGAACATGGAATGAAATGAATGAAGTATGGAATGAAATAAAGTATGAATGAATGAAGTGAAATGGAGTATGGAAGAATGGATGAATGAAAATGAATCATAAGTGAACTATGGGTTTGCACTTATGATCTTGTAATAGCTGCTTGCAGAAAAAGAACAAAATGGAAAAGCTAAAGTGTCAGAAAGATTCTGATTTTCACTCTATATTTTCTGTATAAACATGCTAATCAGTGATTAGTTTTCATGTTTATACTTTATTTTATTTTTTATTTTTTCAAATATCTGACTTCAGAAAATTCAATTAAGTTGATGAAGAAGAAAAAATCTTCTTCATTAACTTCACATCACTATTTTCCTGGAATCTTTTGACAAATTATTATCTTGAAAGTGGCTTGTGATACAGCTTCAATCTATGACCATTTAAAAGAAAAGTGACCTTCTCTTCATCTATTGTCTTGATTTTTGTTGCTCCATTGTCAAAAATTCTCATAATTTCATATGGTCCAAGCCAATGTGTTTGGAATTTACCTTAAAAATACTTGAACTTTGAATAAAAAAAGAGAGCCCAGTCACCTTCTTTGAACTTCTTTTCCTTGATGTACTTGTCATGCCATCTAGTCCTTTGTTGTTGGACTATACTTTTTTTCTCAATTGCATCTTGTCTGATCTCATCCAATTCATTAATCTACTCCAATCTGTGCTTTTGTGCCTCTGATAGATCCAGTCCTAGCTGAACTTCCATTTTGAAAGTTTGAATCTGGAACTCTATGGGAAACAAAATTTCATAAGGAGTATGGCCTGTTGTGCTTCTCCATGTAGTTCTATAGGCCCACAAGGCTTCAGGAAGCCTATCTACCCAATCTCCTCTATGCAAATGAACAATCTTCGTTAGGATCCCTTCAATGACCTTATTAGTAGATTCCACTTGACCATTTTCTTGTGGATGATAGGGAGTATATTTTCTGTGTCTGATTTTGGACCTCTCCATCATTTGTTCCACTAGCCTTGATGTAAATTGAGCTCCTCGATCTGTAACAATTTCCTTTGGGACACCAAAACGAGTAAAAATATCCTCAAAAAGAAAATTAACTACAGATGCTTCAGTAACAGAAAGTAATGGCTTGGCCTCTACCCATTTGGTAACATAATCAGTGCAAACTAATATATATTTATTTTGTCTTGATGGAGGACTAATAGGTCCTACAAAATCCAAAGCCCATTTTTTAAAAGGTTGATTATGCTTTGAATCTTCTGATGGCATCTCACGAAGGAGAAGGTTTTTCTCTTGTTGCGGCCAAGCTGTCACACCTTTGCCCAGCCTCCATAGCATCTTTAAACAAGGATGGCCAATATTATTCTAAATGGAAAGAGGATCTTTTCTTATAGGTTTGTCCTTTACCTCAACAAAGTGTCACATATTGGGACTTCCATCATGACATGCCTTGAGAATCTCAGGCATCTCATCTTTCCGAACACATCTCCTAATGATAAAATCTGGACCTGTCCTGTACAACTCATTAGCAACCCATGAATATTTTGCACTGTCAGAAATGATTTTTATTTTCTCTCTTGCATTCATTATTGAAGGAAATTTCTCTGAAACTAAATAATTAGCAATATTAGCAAACCAAGGAGTCTGAGTAGAAACTGCAAAAAGATATTCATCAGGAAATTGATCTTCAACCGGAGTGTCATCTTTGATATTTTGAATTCTAGACAGGAAATCAGCCACAGTGTTTTGTTTTCAAGGCCTATCTAGAATAGTAATGTTGAATTCTTGCAATAATAACAACCATCTTATAACTCTGCCATTAGTGATTGATTTATTCATTAAATATCTAATTGCAGAATGATCAGTGTGAACAAAAGTTTCATAACCTGTTTACTAGTGCTTCTGAATTTGTTTATGGCGCAGTTCTTGACTAAAGCTCTTTTCGATTCTGATATGGTTAGCTTCTAAAGGAGTCAAATTTTTACTGGTATAGTAGATGGCATAAGGAATCAGGTCTTTTTGTCCCAATATTGCTCCTAGAGCTGTATCTGAGGCATCTGTTGAAATATGAAAAGGTGATTTCCAGTTAGGTCCCCTTAAAATAGGTGCTTCAAAAAATTTTGTTTTCAAGGTCTCAAAGGCTAACTGGCAATCGGGATTCCACTTGAATTCACAGTCTTTGGTAAGTAATTTGAAAAGTGGAGATGCTGTCTTGGTGAAGTTTTCTATAAACCTTCGATAATATCCTGTAAATCCTAGAAAACTCCTAACATCTTTTTGACAATTTGGAATAGATAGGTTAGAGATGACTTCAAATTTTGACTCATCAACTCTAATCCCATCCCCTGAAATGTGATGTCCCAAAACACTTCCTTCAGTAAACATCATAAAATACTTCTCATGACTTAGTGAAAGATTTTCTTCTTTACATCTCTTTAAGAATTTTTCCAAGTTTGTTAAGGCTTCTTCAAATGTGTTTCTATAAATTGTGAAATCATCCATATATACCTCTACACAATCATGTATTAGATCTGAAAAAATTCCTAGTACTGCCCTTTGAAATGTTGCTGGTGCATTACATAGTCCAAATGGAAATACTCGGTAAGAATAGGTACCCCAAGGACAGGTAAATATGGTTTTGTCTTGATCTTCCAGTGCTACTTGGATTTGATTATAACCACTAAACCCATCTAAAAATGAGAAGTACTTTTTGCCAGCTAATGTATCTAACACCTGATCTATGAAAGGCAAGGGAAAATGATCTTTAAGAGTAGCTTTGTTTAATTCTTGGTAGTCAATACATACCCTCCATTTAACATTTTTCTTTGGCACAATCACCAAAGGAGAAACCCACTGACTATCTGAAATGGGATAAATGAAGTTGACATTCAATAATTTCTGCAATTCTTCTTTAACAATCTCTCTAAGATTTGGATTCATCCTTCTCTAAGGTTGTCTGATTGGTTTACAATTTTCCTCTATGTAGATGTGATGAGTGCAAGTCTTGGGGCTTGTCCCTTTCATATCAGTGTACTCCCATGCATATGTAGAAGAATGTCTCTGTAATATCTTGACTAGCTCTTCTTGTTGAGATTTCTCTAGGTTCTTGTTTATGTTTATAGTTTTTCCTGGAAATATCTCAATTGTAGAGCTGCCAAATTTATCCATGGAATAGAGAGAAATCTGTCTTGATGACAAAAACTCAATGTTGGATTCTTCTTGAAATTGCTCATGTTTATATTCCAAAGAGGATTCAAAGTTTTCCAAGGTATTCAGAATCTGGCTATCTTCACTAATTTTTGAAATTGTGAAGAGAGGTTGTAAGTCTTCTTCATCCTCTATCCATTGAGTATCATCTAATTCTATAATTGTTCTTGCTGGAGGATACAAGGTAAATTTCTTGGTTGAACTACCATCAGAGATGTACATATCACCGGATCTACAACTAATGAAAGCATCAGCTGTAGCTAACCAAGGTCTTCCTAATATAACAAGGTGTCCTCCTAGATTATTCTTAGGAGTTAGGATCATAAAATCCACAGGATACTCCCAAGAGTCTAGGGACACTGGAATGTCTTCTATTACCCCATCAGGTTTAATCACAGATCTGTTTGCTAATTGTAATAATGTGGGTGTAAAAAGAAGATTAGGAAGTTTCAGTTTATCCATGATTTGTCTACTCATGATATTGATTGCTGCTCCTAAATCAATAAGTGTGTTTTGGATCTCAATTCCATTGATGTGAATTTTAACAACTGGATTTTCTGGGTCTAGATACTTTGGAATAGCAATCTTACCCATCATGATATCTGCTATTTTTCCTGCCAGTTGAATTTTCTTTGTCTCTCTTATTCTTTTTCTTGTTTTCTTCATGCTCAACTCCTTTATTTTTTTTGCTAAGATTGGAATTTTCTTGATGGCTTGCAATAATGGGATCTTAATACAAGCATTTCTCAGCTCATCTAGGAAATCATAATTAGGCACCATAATTTGTTTTTCTACACCCCTATCAATTTGTAATCTTTCTAGGAAGGGAGGTGTAGAAGTGGATGTTGATGGATGCTCTAATATAGGAGTTGAAATTATTGGTTCTTTTTGTTTTGATTTTTCAATGTTTGAGTCTTGGAAAGTTGTGTTCTCTTCAAGACTTTTATTTACCCGTAGAGAATCTTCCTCAGAATTGTCTTGCTCTTGTATGATTACAGAAGGTTTCCTCTTTTCAAGTATTCTTTCAGACCTAAGTTGAACATCACTAAGGTCTAAAGGAGTGATCAAATAAGTTGGAAACTGTTGGCCTTCTATCATGTATGTGTTCTGAGGATTTTTATTGTTGGGGTTTGGTATGGGTTGGGTAGGAAACTGATTTTTTTTTTGAGGAAATGGTAATGGAAGTGATTGATTTTGATGTTGTGGATTTTGAGGATTTTGTTGAAAATTTTGTTGAGTAAGGAAATGTGGATATGGTGGATATGATGGTGGATATTGGTAATACTGAGAGTATCTTCCATAGGGATTTTGTGCTCCTTGCGCCCAAGTTTGTGATTGATTTTGAAATTGGGGCCAAGGTTGCTGCCAAGGATTCCAATTTGGTGGAGGTTGATTATACATTTGATCATGGAATCCTTGTGTTTGAGGTCCTTGCCAAGGCCTCTTGGAGACAAAATTGAGAGATTCTGTGGAACTTGTAGAAGTATCTTCTTGAAAGACAGCTTTAAGACCAGGAAGTGAAGGACAACTCTTGGTCTCATGTTTTTCTAAACAAATTACACAAGTCTCCACAACTTTGGCATCCAAAGGGCACTCTCTCAAGGCATGTTTCTTTCTACATTTGGGACAAAAGATTGCTAAGGCATCAAATTCAACTTTTTTCTTGTTTTGTAACTTAAGGGTGTCTATCTGTTCACTAAGACTCCCTAAGATATCAGATTTAAACTCATCAAGCATATGTCCTATTTCTTCCCTACTTACTGTCCCAGAAGCAGACTTACTTGCCTTTGCAAGAGCAGGGTCTCTTGGTCCTTTCACAGTTTTATATTTCCCTCTTGAAAGGTTGATACATAATTCAGCTATCTCAGGTAATGTGAGCTGAGATATATCCCCTTTTCCCATCATGTTAAGGATATCTAACCATTCATCCCTAATTGTTTTCAACAAAAGAGCTTTCAAAGTGTCTTGGTCTAGATTTTCCATTTTTGCTCTTTTGATGTTGTAGTGAAATCTCTCCAATAAATCTTCCAAATTTTCATCTTCTTTTTGTAGCATTTTAAACACTTCCTCCTTATGGTTGACTGGCATATAGTAATCTAAATACCTCTCTAGAAATTCTTGTTTCATTTCTTCCCATGTCCTAATAGAACTGTTGATCAAACTCATAAACCACTTCAATGCTGTTCCTTTCAATGTTGAAGGAAATAGTTTAAGTTTTTGAGCATCTTGTAAGTAGTCATAGGTTCTACATAGGACTTCAAATTCAAATAGGAAGGTTTCAGGGTCTTCAGTTTTAAGTCCATAAAAATTTGGAAGGATAGAGGGTGAAATATTTTTCATAGTGGTATTGGTTTCTTCATCTACTATAGGAAACCCAAAAGAGCTTCCCATTTCTCTTCTTCCTCTTCCTCTGCCTCCTTCTGCATCTCTACCTCCTTCTCCTTTACTTCTACCTCTACCCCCTCCAAATAGTGTGTGTTCTCCATTAAAAACTCCTCCTCCCCCTTCTTCTTCCATAGTTGATTCTTCTGTAGAAGTTGAAAAGTTTATGTCCCTAGCAGGGGTTCCTAAATCTTCTTCTAAGACAGGCTCAGTGGGTAAAGTAGCAGGTCTTTCTAATGGAATATATGATCTTAAGTTCTATGGAAGTCTAGGATCAGTAAAGGGTGGAATGTGGGTTTGAGTTGGAGGTGTGCTGGCTCTAGGTCTTGGTGAAACAAGTGGTGTTCTAGGAATCAAGCTTCCGCTTCTTATGAATCTACCCCTTGAGTCTCTTTCTCTACGCATATCATTGTTTTTTTTTTTTTTTTTGGGTGGTAAGAAACAAGGCTACCTAGCTACACTTCCCTGGAAACAGCGCCAAAATTTTGTGCTCAACTTAGTGTTCCTAAATTGAGGTCATAAATTATCAACCAGGGTCAGTAAACTGCTGAAGTGTGGTGCACTATATGTGCCTAGGTATCTGTTTCTCACTACGTTGTGTTTAGTGTTTTTCTGATGTTTTTGGTTTTATGGTTTTATGATAAAAAGGAAAGCACTAAATGTTGATTAAGGAAAGTTGTTGGACACACACTAAAAACAGAGCAAAGCCTATTCTAAACTGTGCATGGTACTAAAGAATAGAAAATTCAAAGTTTGATAAGGAATCATAGCAAGGAACTAAACCAAAACATGAACTCAATAACTCATAACATAAACTCATCCAATTCATTCATTAGGAATATGTTGGAATAGCTTGAGAAAAGCACAAGTTTAGTGCAAATTAAGTTCTCCTATATAAACAATCATCTTATAATATTACAAAGAATATCATCCATGACTAGAATTATATTGGAACACAGTTGAAAGAGATTATTTGTAGCACAATAAGATTTTCACTCTACATTAACTTATAATGCTAAGATTAATTCATTCTGCAGCTTAAATTGTCACTACTAAGCCTCATCTGAAAGTTAGAGATTTTCTATAATAGTTTTGGGAAAAGGCTTATTTGTGAAATTGCAAGAGATTGCAGAACAATCAATGCCTTAAACTGATATCACTAATTCCTGTCCAAATGATGATGTATTAATAGAAAGCCAGAACAAGAGTAGTTTTGTAAATAATGAAGGCCATGAAATTTAATGTTGACAATGAGTACAACCTAAAGAACAATGGATAACACTGAACTAGAATGCAATTGATAAAACTTGAAACACAGTGACCACAACTAAACTAAAATGCCATTACCCTAACTTGAAATACAGTAAACAAAGTTGAACTAGAATGCCACTAATCTAACTTGAAATGTAGTGAACTAAAACTGAACTAGAGTGCCATTATCAAACCTGAAATACAGTGACAGAATTAAACTAGAATGACATCTACTGCCGGAGTACTACAACTAGACTAAAGATGCAACTAATCACTAAAATGTTTCAGCTCTGTCTCATTCGAAATTAGTGGTATTTTGGAATAGTTTGTAGAACAAGACTGACTGCAACATGTTATGTAAATGAACATGAAAGCATAAAATTCAACAAAATACAACAAAGCTCTAAAACACCACAGCTATGTCTCATCCGAAATTAGTGATATTTTGGAAGAGTTTATAAGATCATGACTAGCTGTACAACTGATGTAATTGAGCATAAGAATGTAAAACTAACTCCTAAAATACTACAGTTACACCTCATTCGAAATTAGTGATATTTTGGAAGAGTACGTAAGAACGAGACTAAACTGTAGCATCCAATACAAGTGAATATAAAACGTAAAGTTCAGAAATTCAATTGAACTAGGAATGAAACGAGACTAAGTTACTTATCTAAATCATATGAACAAAGCTCCTCAGGTAGCAGGGGCCCTCTACCAACATAGTAGCACACAAATCTACTCAAGATTGACTCAGCTCGTGCAATAAAATGATGTTTCTTTCATTAAAGGAGAAATTATTCAAAACAGAGTATTTACGGTCTTCAAAGATCTAGCAACAAAACAAAATATAACCAACGGTTTCTCGGTCTCCCGAGTCATACTTATAATGAAATTACATAACTACTCTTTGAGAAAAACAGGGATAAGTGTCTTTCCCACTTCTAATCAAATTAAAACTCTTATTAACAGTCTTGTGCTTTACTGCGGACATCTGTAGAGTCCGTGTTTTGATAGGAAATTGCTTCTCTTCTATGTGCATAACCGCTTGGAAACTTTAACTCAGACTTTGTGGGGAGCAAGAGATGATGGGGAGGTGTTGTGGATTTCACCCATATGCCTTTTTCTTTGCAGTGACACCTGGAACCTACGTAAACATGAGGATGGCTGCAGAACAGACAACTGGCTACGGAATGCTTGTATTCTGTAGCCGAGTCTTAGTCAAAATTACTACACCAAAAAAATCATGAAAACGTAGCAAGTTAGTCATGATATAAATTCTTAAGGAAAATTTAATTAATCTTATTGATCATTTAAGCTTGTAATTGATGAGGGACAAAGAAAATGGAGTAGGATGTGGTGAAAGAGAAGAACATCTTTGGGGCTCAACAGGGGGCATGCTTACTTTTTTAAGCATAGTTTGTTTCCATTTCAAGCTTGTGTAAAAATGAAACCAAATTCAAGCAGAGTTTCCTAATTTCAAGCTTGTGTAAAAATGAAACCATTACCTCTCGTGATTGCCATTTTATCAGCCTATTTTTTCCAGATGTGCCTTGGTTTTCTCACTCCATTGTCATTATCTTCTTGGCCGATAATATGCCTTCACTTGGTTGTTTTACCCATTCTCGACGAACCGCTGTGATGAGTGGTCTTGTTAGCCAGCCTCTTGACCTTTATTTATTCTGAGAAGTTCCACCATTACTAGAACCAGTTGCCACCCTTTATACCACTTGTTCCTCCAGGTGGAGTCACCTTTCAGCTCTTTTTTGACTCTTTAAAACTGAAAAGATTTCTGAGAAACTTGTCGTTTTGAACTTGTTAAATTGGTTGCGAAAAGATATATACCTAGTATATATTTACCCCTTTTTTGGGCTGGGATAGATTATTTACGAAAAAGGAATACCTTAGCCAATCGTGACTAAGAGGTTCTCTCAGACACAGTTTTCTACCTTTTTGGATCTGTGAGATTATGTACAAAAAGGGACTGCTGGAGTTTTCTTTTCCACTATCTTTTCAAACTCTCTAAAAATGAAAATACGTCGAGTTCTGACTTTGTCAGAATCGTTAAAAAATGATGACATTAGACTCCATCGTAATGACGTTACTCGAGTTCCTCCTTCCTAGGGCTCATTAAATGTACTAGGTTGGATTTGTCCGAAGGACAAACTTTTATCACAAGCATATGCTATCCCCTTCAAGTTTGTTTTCAAAAAATAATTGGGGTACTCACTAGAAATGGTGGGGGAAAATGGAACCAGTATCATAGTCATGTCGGCAGTATGTCGCTCTTGAACATGGCACTTGTTTGCATTCGTGTCGGGTTGGGGACATCTCATCTCATTATCTGCTTGCCTTCATGGGTTTGGGTAATCTCTTTTGACTGCTCATCTGCTCTTTGCCACATCACCATGACCTCAGATCCCTTGATGTCAAATACTTCCAAATCCAATGTCGTTCCACTGATATGTTCAAGAGAAGTTGGCCTCTATAGTTTTAAACCTCCCTCTGATTCTCTGATAGTCTTGATTCACAAAAATCATGTTCCTCTGTCTCGTTTCGATGATGTGGGAAACATCATGGCCCACCTTCGATCAAGGTCACTTCCTGTCGACTTCAGCTCATTATCTCGGAAGTTGGTCTAGAGACTCCCTTCAAGTACCTTGGAGCCTGCATGCCTCAATGGCAGGTTCTTTGCATTTGACGGAAGGTTGTCATTATTGGCCTTCGATCGAATGATTCTACGGGTGTTCAACGCCAGCTCACTATTCACATTCCGTAGATTATACCTTTTGTACCTTGAGAGCCATTGTCATTATTGGTGGTTTCTCTCACGTTTGTTAATGGATTTCATTATTGGCTGGTAATCATACGATGTTCTTGCATGTTCGACTTCAGCTCACATATTCGCATGCTCGAAATTTTACTCTATTCGGGTCGAGATGGAGCGCAAGACCCTCGATTTTGTCTGATATACATCCAGGCTGCAGGTTCTTTGTGGATTATTATGATTTATTACATGACTCATTCGATTGGATGGCTGCAACCATACCTGATTCTAGTTGATTCTTATTTACTAAATGGCTGCGTCCATACCTTGGATCCCGGTTTTTGTACACTCTATTCTGGATGGCTGTGCCCATACCACATATCATGTATCAGAGATATCAGTTGTATTTATATTCGCAAGTCTTCTGACGACAGTGTTTTCAGTTGGGCGCGTTCTCATAAATAATTTCACCCCTCCCTCTCTCTCGGACCTCATGCTTTAGGGGGCATCTGTTACACAACATTTTGTCATCGTCCCTGCAATCCCTCATCCCATACATTGGAGGACTATTCTCGTAACCTGTGAAAATTAAAATGTCCTAAAAACACCTTGATGGTATCCTTCTGTATAAGGGAAAGAATTAACCTGAAGAAAATTTCCTCTGGAAAACCCTAAAAACCCATGTTTTGGCATTGGCGCGAGTAGCCAGTTCATCCCTCGCGCCAATAGGGAAAATGCACACTAGTGGGTGCACCAGCTAGCGCTCTGTCCCTGTGTTTCACCCGCGCCAAGCCTATTAAGGAATGTTTTTTAACAATAGAAGGTGGAAGTTTGATTCTAACGACTTCAGAATGGAGCATCAAAATGAGGTTGGGTTGTTTACCTCAGGATCTCCCTGTTTAGGAAGTGGTTTTCCACCTCTCATGGAACCTTCCTGAGAGATAGGAATCTCCTCCATGATTATGGGGAGCCTAACCTCTCCTTCTCCCTTTATAAAAGCCTTCCCTCTCCATTTTCTAGCTAGCTGAACATTTGGGAAGAAAACTATAGCTGAGCGACTGTTGAAGGTAGAGCTAAGGAGAACCCCATAAGAGAGAGAGCCTTGTCTAAATTCCTGACGAGCTTTGTGAGGCACGCTCTGCTAGAAGCCCTGCCAAAGAAAGAGCGCGACGTCGAAACTTGGTTGTAATCTTTCTTTCACATTTTAATATATGCTCGACTATGTTATTGGTTCCATTGTTGTATTTCTTATCTGTGTAATGAAATTTAGTTCAATCCTTTCCGACTGATCAATAGTTACATGTTTGAATTATTACGTTGTATGCCGTCATTTATTCTCTGCATGTGTACAGGTGTCTGGACACGGTGAGCGGAAGGATTGTGATCTGTCAAGCTAGGAACGGGAAGCAGCGCTTCTTCTTCAACAACAACAACGTAGGAATTGAGGTAGGCTATCTATCATAGCTTTGTCTTTTGTAACTAGGAATCATTATCGTAGCGTGTTTTGTTTATTTTTAGACCCACTCTAGGGCTAGTGAGATTTCCTCTGTCTGCAGAGGGGATTTACCTGTGAATAGTAAAATTTCCTGAAAACTCCTTGA
Source organism: Pinus albicaulis (assembly GCA_034641835.2). Taxonomy (NCBI): domain Eukaryota; kingdom Viridiplantae; phylum Streptophyta; class Pinopsida; order Pinales; family Pinaceae; genus Pinus; species Pinus albicaulis. The sequence goes on from CM076579.1 coordinate 790,596,933, forward strand.
TGGTATTCTTCTGCATAAGGGCAAGAATTCTCCTGAAGAACATTTCCTCTGGAAAACCCTAAAAACCCGTGTTTTGGCATTGGTGCGGGTAGCGAGTTCATCCCTCGCGCCAATAGGAAAAATGCACACTAGTGGGCATGCCAGCTGGCACTCTGTCCCTGTGTTTCACCCGCACCAAGCCTATTAAGGAATGTTTTTTAAAAATAAAAGGCGGAAGTTTGATTCTAACGACTTCAGAATGAATCATAAAAATGAGGTTGGGTTGTTTGCCTCTGGATCTCCCTATTTAGGAAGTGGTTTTCCACCTCTCATGGAACTTTCCTAAGAGATAGGACTCTCCCCCATGATTATAGGGAGCCTAAACTCTCCTTCTCCCTCTATAAAAGCCTGCCCTCTCCATTTGCTAGCTAGCTGAACATTTGGGAAGAAAACTATAGCTGAGCGACTATTGAAAGCAGAGCTAAGGAGAAACCTGTAAGAGAGAGAGCCTTGTCTAAATTCCTGACGAGATTTGTGAGACACGCTCCGCTAGAAGCCCTGCCAAAGGAAGAACGTGACACCAGAACTCGGTTGTAATATTTCTTTCACATTTTAATATATCCTCAACTACGTTATTGGTTCCACTGTTGTATTTCTTATCTGTGTAATGCTATTTAGTTCAATCCTTTTCGACAGATTGATAGTTACATGTTTGAATTATTACATTGTATGACATCATTTCTTCTCTGCATGTGTACAAGTGTCCAGATGCGGTGAGCGGAAGGATTGTGACCTGTCAAGCTAGGAACGGGAAGCAGCGCTTCTTCTTCGACAACAACATCGTAGGACTTGAGGTAGGCTATCTATCGTAGCTTTATCTTTTGTAACTAGGAATCAGTATCGTAGCATGTTTTGTTTGTTGCTAGACCCACTCTAGGGCTAGTGGGATCGCCTTTGTCCACAGAGGGGATTTACCTCGAATTGAGTCACCATGCTGGGGGCATGCTTACTTTTTCAAGCAGAGTTTCCTAATTTCAAGCTTGTGTAAAAATGAAACCATTACCTCTCATGATTGCCATTTTATTAGCCTGTTTTTTCCATATGAGCCTTGGTTTTCTCACTCCATCGTCACTATCTGCTTGGCCGATCATATGCCTTCACTTGATTGTTTTACCCATTCTTGAGGAACCGCTGCAATGCGTGGTCTTGTTAGCCAGCCTCTTGACCTTTATTTATTCTAAGAAGTTCCACTTTTACCAGAACTAGTTGCTATGCTTTATACCACTCGTTCCCTAGTGGAGTCACCAATTTTTTGGAGAGGTAAATCCCCTCTGTGGAAAAAGGCAATCCCACTAGCCCTAGATTGGTTCTAGTAACAAACAAAACACTCTATGATACTGATTCCTAGTTACAAAAGACAAAGCTATGATAGATAGCCTACCTTAAGTCCTACGCTGCTATTGTCAAAGAAGAAGCGTTGCTTCCCGTTCTTAGCTTGACAGATCACAATCCTTCCACTCACCGCGTCTGGACACTTGTACACATGCAGAGAAGAAATGACAGCATACAACATAATAATTCAAACATGTAACTATCAATTGGTCGAAAAGGATTGAACTAAATTGCATTACACAGACAAGCAATATAACATTGGAACCAATAACGTAGTCGAGTATATATTAAAATGTGAAAGAAAGATTACAACCTAGTTTCGAAGTCGCGTTCTTCCTTTAGTAGGGCTTCCAACGGAGCGTGTCTCACAAAGCTCGTCGGGAATTTAGACAAGCCTCTCTCTCTCTTACGAGGTTATCCTTAGCTCTACTTTCAATAGTCGCTCAGCTATAGTTTTCTTCCCAAATGTTCAGCTAGCTAGCAAATGGAGAGGGAAGGCTTTTATAGAGGGAGAAGGAGAGGTTAGGCTCCCTATAATCATGGGGGAGAGTCCTATCTCGTAGGAAGGTTCCATGAGAGGTGGAAAACCACTTCCTAAACAGGGAGATCCAAAGGAAAAGAACCCAACCTCATTTTGATGATTCGTTCTGAAGTCGTTAGAATCAAACTTCCGCCTTCTATTGTTAAAAAACATTCCTTAATAAGCTTGGTGCTGGTGAAACATAGGGACAGAGTGCCAGCTGGCATGCCCACTAGTGTGCATTTTCCCTATTGGTGCGAGGGATGAACTGGCTACCTGTGCCATTGCCAAAACATGGGTTTTTAGGGTTTTCCAGAGGAAATGTTCTTCAGTAGAATTCTTGCCCTTATGCAGAAGGATACCATCAAGGTGTTTTTAGGACATTTTACTGTTCACATGTCACGAGAATAGTCCTCCAATGTACAGGACAAGGGATTTTAGGGACGGTGAGAAAATGTTGTGTAACACCTAGTAACTCTGAAATGAAAGCAAGGATAGGTTGGACATTGTCTTTGAATGTGGACAAGGGAATCATATCTGAGGATGGGATAGCCGTAAGATGGGAATCTGAAATAAAATAGAGGAAGTCACTTTGCTGCCTCCAGTGCAACTTGGAAAACTAACGGGAAAGAGATAACTTAGTGAACTCAACATAGCTCTGGCTGCGGGGGAAACAGAGGGTTTCCTTTATGAGCTCAGAAGATATTTGGAAAATCTTGTTTCCCTAAGCCGATAGAAATAAATCCCTACATTTATCATAGGCATATTTGAGCCAGCATATAAATTCAACAACTGGGTAGGTGGGTGGAGCAATTTGGTAATATAGGCCTGATTGAACGACTCTGAACTGGTCTTGTCCCTTCACATGGCTTTCCAACAAGTCAGGCCTGGCACGGGAGACACTGAAAGGGTATAAAGGGTCGCAAATATGAGCTTGAATGTTAATGAAAGGTTCAAGTCCAGGGACCGCCCTGACCTCGCGGGCTTGTGGGGTTTCAGGTTCAGACTTTCTGGGCTTCGCTTTCCCCACGACCATTTTTGAAAAGTAAAATGGAAGGAATACTGTGAGGTGAAAGAATGAATAAATACCTGTAATCAGTGAGAAAAACCCAAGAGAGAAAGTGACGTGCGGGTTGAAAGCAACCTGATATTGGAGTTCAAGCTTTGTTACACGACGGATTCATAAAAACAAGTATTTTACCAAAGTGGGCATAAAACAGGGTTAAAGAGGCCTGGATTTGAAAAAAATGAGGTTAGGGTGCCAACTGTAGGGCTGATGTCATAAGGACGTCGACAATGGGATGTGTGGCATTAGGCTATTTGATACTAGGAGCCAGGTAGGTGTGAGCCACGTGCCGAGTTAATACTAGTACTGGTGGTGTACTAGCTTTCCTAACTTACCTTACCTTTTCTTTAATAACGCCACCTGTTATTCTTGAGGGGTCCACTTAATGGTTCCGCCGGGTGCCCGTGAAGCCTTCTCGTGATGCTCCATCACCCCATGGAACATTTAAGACTTACTCCACCAACCCGTGACGTCATGCATTCTGGGGGGTAGAGCTCCACCTTCTTCATACCATCCTTAATACCCCCGGAATCCCTCCACGTGGCACTCTTTCTTCGATAGCCCCACATATGGTCGCGGCCCCGTTTTTGCTTAGCTGTGAAGCACCATCAACTCTTTTGTCTGCGCTCTTACCATGACGGGGGTTTGCATACCATACTTCCCTTATATTTACTTATCTTTTTCACCTCCTATGGATTTTTCTTCATTTACCTTGAGTTTTTCCTTTGCGCCTTTAAGGTGAGGGCTAAAATAACAAGATTGGCTCCACCTGGGGATGGCACGTTCATCCTCGGATGTGTCAAGAACTTCGCAGAACATTTGTAAACTATTCTTGGATAGCCAGAGCCTCTTCAAAATTTTCAAACATCCTTATGATGAAACAAAACATCAACAGTGAGAGTAAAAACAATAGATATATACACTATAATACAACGGCCTCTAGGACTTGAGTCAGTATTGAAAATAGGGCTTCAAGAACTGCCCATTTATGGGTGTCTCGATCACATCACCTTCCAAATTCTCATGTGTGAAGGTGTTATTGCCTTTAACCTCGACAATTTTGAAAGGTCCAAACCACATTGGGTCAAACTTTCAATGCTTACCCTTCTCAGCTCTTCTGATGTCCCATCTTAGTACTAAATCCCCTGATTGTATTTCCTTGTCTTTGGCATGTTTATCAAACAAACCCTTCATTTTCTCTTGATATTCTAATAACTGGTCATTCACTTGGCTCCGAGTCTCCTCTAACTCGACCAACTGGTTCATTCTTCTGATAAAATCGTCGGGATCTTCTTGGCTATCCTATAGGAACCCGACCATAGGCAAAGTGAGCTGAATTGGGAAGACTGCTACTTGACCATAGAATAGTTCATATGGGGACTTTTCTATCGACCTTTTATTAGTGTTTCTATTCGCCGACAGTGCAAATTTAAGTTGAGAATCCCAATTTTTCTGACTTTCGTTTATAGCTTTCTTTAACGCCCTCACCAATGTCTTATTGGAAGACTCAGCCAGTTCATTCCCCTTGGGATAATAGGTTGTAGAGTGCCCCAAGGTGATATTTTATTGTTGACAGAAATTGGTAAATTAGACAGACTTGAAAGCCTGAGCATTATCCATCATAATCTTAGTCGGGCAGCCAAATATGGATATGATATTCTCTTCCAGGAACTTGATCACAACTGCATCAGTGGCATTCCTCATTAGTATAGCCTCTACCCACTTGGTGAAGTAGTCAGTGGCGGTTAGGATCCACTTATGCTGCCACCAGATGCTGGGTGGATTTCCCAGATGAAGTCTATCCCCCATTGCTGAAAAGGCTCTTCTATGCGTACTGGGATCATAGGTAAGGGCGCAAATTTCTGTTTTTCAGCAAATCTCTGACATTTTTCACATGCTCTGACTCGAGCATGTACATCTCCGAACAATTTGAACAATGTTACCGATAAAATAGGTAACCGCACTGTTACCTACTTTTTTTTGGTAGCACTTACTTTTTGATTTTGAGAAAAAGTAGTGATACGAATCACCTCTTTTTTTCATGCTTTAACACTATGTTTTTTATTTATGAAGTATGAATATTTGTTTTAAAATGTTAGTGATTTTCATGCTAATTTTGAAACGTATTGATGCAGCATCAACTTTTTTTTTTTAGAGCGATGATTTTCATGCTAATTTTGAAATGTACTGATGCAACATCAACCTTTTTTTTTTTAAGTGGTGATTTTCATGTTGGTAATAAAACACAAAACTTAGATAAAAAAATATATATAAAAACAATATAAAAAACCAATAAAAATGTAAAAAAAAACAAAATTAACTCGTAAAAATAAAAAATTTAAACAAAAATAAATAAAAAAACAAAAAAAAAACAAAAAATATTCGAAAATTATATCAAAAGAAGTGACAAAATTTGAAAAAAAAACACATAATTTAAAGAAAAAAAACAAAAATTAACCAAAAAAAAAACATCAAAAACATTTTTTTCTAAGTTATTAAAAAAATCCATATAATTAAAAACAAAAAATTTAAAATAGAAAATTTAAAAATAATTTAAATTACAAAATTAAAATTTAGATAAAAAAGAAAAAATACAAAAAGAAAAAATTAAACTTAAAAATTTAAATTGAAAAAATAATAATAATAAGAAAACAAAAATACAAATTTTAAAATTAACAAAAAAACAAATTAAAAAAAATAAAATAAAATAAAATTGAAAAAGAAAATTAAAATAAAAGAATTATAATAAAAAAAAACTATTATTAAAAAACAAAAAAAATAAAAAAAACCACGTGAAAATAATTAAAAAACAAATATCCATAAATTTGTTGTTTTTTTTTAAATGAAACAATTTATAAATTTTAAAAATGAAAAACCAAATAAACTAAAAGATTTAAAAAAAAAAAAAATTAAATTAAAATTTAATAAATTTAATGAATAACTTTTAAATTTTAAAAAATAATTAATCTAAAATATTAAATTTAAAAACAAAATTAAAAAACAAAAAAACAAAAAAACAAAAAAAAAATTAAATTTAAAATAAAAAATTTGAATTAAAAAAAAAATAATTTTAGATTTTTTGAATTAAAAAAAATAAAATAAAAATAAAAATAAAATTAAAAAATATATATATTAAAAATTAAAAAAAATTAAAAAATAAAAGAATTTTTTGATTGATGGTGGTGCCGCCTGTAGCCCCCCGCCTGCCCAGCGGCCGGCCTTTGCCGCCACCTGGGCGTGAGGCCGATTCTGGGAATCGCCCTCCTGCGGCGGGAGGCCGATTTCGGGAATCGCCCCCCCGTGGTAGGAGGCCGATTTCAGGAATCGCCCTCCCGCCGCGGGAGGCCGATTTCGAGAATCACCCTGTCGCGGCAAGAGGCCGATTCTGTGAATCTCCCTCCTGCCGCAGGAGGCCGATTTCGGGAATCGCCCTCCCGCCACGGGAGGCCGATTCCGGGAATCGCCCTCCCGCGGCGAGAGGCCGATTCTGGGAATCGCCCTCCTGCGGCGTGAGGCCGATTTCGGGAATCGCCCTGAGGCTGATTTCGGGAATCGCCCTGAGGCCGATTCCGGGAATCGCCCTCCCGCGTCCTCAGGCCGATTCCGGGAATCGACCTTAGGGCGATTCCCGAAATCGGCCTCCCGACATGGGAGGGCGATTACCGGAATCGGCCTCCTGTCGCGGGAGGGCGATATTGGAATTGGCCTCCCACCTAGCGGCTGGCCTCCGCCGTCACCTGGGCGGGAGGCCGATTGGCGGCGCCAACACAATCAAAAGATTCTTTTTTATTTTTTATTTTTTTAGTTTTTAATATATATATATTTTTTTTAATTTGATTTTTTTTAATTCAAAAAATTTAAAATTATTTTTTTTAATTTAATTTTTATATTTGAAATTTAATTTTTTTTTTTTTGCTTTTTAATTTTTTTTTTAAAATTTTATTCATTTTTTTGTTTTTAATTTTTTTTTTCTAAATTCTGTTAATAATTTTTATTAAATTTTATATTTTTTTTATTTAATTGGTTTTTATTTTTTTATTTTTTCATATTTTATTATTATTAAATTTTATGTTTAGTTTTTTCATTTAATTTTTTAAAATTTAGTAAATTTTGTATTCTTTTATATTTTTATTTATTTGAATTTAATATTTTTTTTTAATTTTTAATTTTTTATTATTATTTTTTTAATTACATAAAATTTTTATATATTTTTTTTTAATTCAATTAAAATTGTGTATTTAAAATTAGATTTTTTTTTGAGAGTGCAAGCTTCTGTGATCCATAACATATTAGATATAAATCTTCCGGATAATCACATGAGAGTTTTAGGAACGACGCGTTTCGAACTACCAACTGTAGTTCATCATCAGGATAATGAAGATTGGCAGATCTGACAAACCCAATTTATACCAGAAAGAGAGAAGCAACGGTCAAAACCCAAATTTAACGGTCAAAAATAAAAATAGAAATAAAAACAGAAAACATAACAAACCCAACCCTAAAAACGCTAGTCAAAACTAAAATGATATAAAATCAAACCTAAAAACTGAAATGACACCAACAAAATAAATAAATAAATAAATAAATAAATAAATAAAATAAATAAATAAATAAATAAATAATAATAATAATAATAATAATAATAAATATATAAATAAAAATAAATATATAAATAAAAATAAAATATATAAATATAAAGAAATAAATATAAATAAATAAATAAATATAAATATAAATATAAAAATAAATATAAATCAAATAAAATAAAAAGTAAAATAATAATCAAAGTCAAAATAAAATAAATACATTAATAACTAAATTTTTTTAATTAGGACTAAAAATAAAGGATTTAATCAATAACTAAATAAATTAATAAATAAATACATTAAAAATTTTATTTATTTAATTATTTATTTAAATTTTTTAACAAATAAAATTAAAAATAAAGAATTATCATTTATAAAAATAAAAATAAATGTTTTAACCAATTAATAAATAAGTAAATTGATAAATAAAAGTATTAATAAAAACATAAAATAAAAATAAAGGATATAATCAATGAATAAATTAAGCAATAAGTAAAAACATTAATAAATAAAATTAAAGTTAGAGTAAAAATAAATTATTTTTATAAATATAAAATCATAGAATAATAATAATAAAACCAAAAACAAAAGAATAAAAATACCAAAGAAAAAGAAAGGAAAGAACCTTATAAGG